>JADRCC010571452.1:8539-19757 GCA_019843855.1 Hylomyscus alleni
AAGGAAGGAAGGAAGGAAGGAAGGAAGGAAGGAAGGAAGGAAGGAAGGAAGGAAGAAAGGAAGGAAGGAAGGAAAATGCATCTAATTGGGAGGACCACGATAGAAAACCTTGTCACAGAGCTTCATCTCTGCCCCACTTTACCCTAGTAAAATGTACAACTTCCTTCTCAAGATTCAATTCTGAATTCTTGCCTCATCATATGTTTGATCAACAGAGTACAAATTTCACTTAGAACACAAACAGTCAGGAAAAATGCAGGATGTAGCTTTAGTGTATTGGGTTTAATAGACTAAGAAAGTAGTCCAGAATGAAACTGGAGAGGTAAAGTACTGGATGAACGAGCTCTTGCTGGAAACCTTGAAATGATACCTGTAAATTCCTGATTTTACAATTAGATGTCCAGCCATTGGAGAGGTGCTGGTTTTGAAATTAACAACGCAGGAGCTGAAATTTTATCTCTTCCTTGAATCATGTAAACTTGACAAATCAACTCATATGGGTAACCAGGAATACTAGGAAGTTCTCAGTTTTGATGATTGAGTAGTCAGAGAGAGGGCTGAATCAATATTTCCATATTTTACTGGAAATTTGGGGGACATCCTGGTGGAGTTGCCATATGTTATGAGGAAAAAGATGCCCTTTCTTGGGGTTATTAGTCTTGTTATGAAAAAAAATTTAAGAACAGATCCATGGAAGCTTGATGACAATTTTATTGGAATTTAAAAAGAAAAAAAAAATCCCAGGTCAGGCAAACTAGAAATTTTGGCTGCTGCTCATAGAAAGAAGATGGACAAGCAAAAAGCCAGAGGGAAGATCAGCCCCATGGTGGTCAAAGAGGCACAGGTATGGAACAAAGTTTGGGAGAAAGAATGAAGACTAGAGAGTTAGGTAAAGTATGCCTTAGATGGAGATTTAAAAAAAAAAAGACAAAGAGAATTTATGAATTATTCAGAAAGACACACCAATGTAGCATGACTATAATTATACTAAGTATTACAATTAAGGGGACCCTGGGAAGGAACTATACATTATCTTAGTACATGGCAAATTACTCCTCTTCTCTCTTTATCATGGTTTAAGGTGGTGGTTCCACCTGACTGAGAGGTTGCCTTATCCAGATAAATGGATTATCTCCTATGAAGGAAGCAATGGCATGTTTCTACTCGGAGATAGATTCCATTCTTTCCTGTAACATGTAATCTTAACTTTGAATGTATGTATATACATATATATGTCTAAATGTTAAGATTTGTCCCCTCTATGTGTATGTGACTATTCTCCATTGTCTGTATCACATGACTCCTTACATACTTGGATGTTTAAATTCAGACGGAATACAGTGAGTAGAAATATCAAAATAAGTAATAGTGTTGTGTAAGTTTGGCTCTACATGTCATGTAATCAGATAGCTGTGACTGGGGCTCTATTGGCCCCTTTCAGCAGAAAATGTCCTATTTAGAGAGAGAGAAAGAGAGAGAGAGAGCCGGGCGGTGGTGGTGCACGCCTTTAATCCCAGCACTTGGGAGACAGAGGCAGGTGGATTTCTGAGTTCAAGGCCAGCCTGGTCTACAGAGTGAGTTCCAGAACAGCCAAGGCAACACAGAGAAACCCTGTCTCGAAAAAAACAAAACAAACAAAAAAAACAAACCAAAAAACGAGAGAGAGAGAGAGAGAGAGAGAGAGAGAGAGAGAGAGAGAGAATTGATGATTATCACGGACATGACCTACACTTGAAGGAGTGTGAGAAAATTTGGGACATGTGAAGCCATGTTTCATTAACCCTGAATTACCATAAAAGTGGTACCTCTGGCAGAACATTGTTTATGGGAGCATTAGGCAGGATTTTTTAGAATTTATCTGGAGGTATGTGAAATACAAGTAGAGAAGAAAAAGCTATAGGAGCAACAGATAGGAAAAAATCACTATTTTATAACACATTGATGCTACAATACTATGGCAGAGGAAGGAACAGTGAAAAAAAGAGACAGAAGGTCCAATATTTACCATCATTTCATACTTGTAATACTTTTTATTTATTGTATGCTTTTGGAAAATGTATAAATTTGGGGGGTATAAGGACAAAACCTCAAAGTAAAACTTGTTCTTAATATATTAACATATGACTAGATGAATGAAATAATATGACAATATGTTTATATTTGCAATGCCACCAAGAATTAAAGAAGACCATCCTCTAAAGCAAATAACGGAGGTTACATTATTATGCCAGAAGCAGCCAACCCTCCAGTCAAAGGAAACTGAGTAGTGGGGAGTTGAGCAATCTGCTTGCTACCAAGTCTCAGAAAAGCTAACTGAAAAAAATATGTGGACTGACAACATTGGTGAGGTTTACTTCTTGTGTATGTCATATTACAAAGATTTGAAAGACTCGGTTTTCTTGAGACTACTTAGATGTCAAAAAGTTGGAAGTAAATAAAAATAGTCAAAACCAAACAACAACAACCAAAAAAACAACAACAGCAAGAACAACAACAAAACCCCTTGAGAGCACTGCTATTTTTTGCCTCCCATTTCTGCAGATAAATAGACCCCATTACAGCATGACTATGTCCTCAAGTAATTCCAGTTGGGCGTGGACTGCACTTGCTCTGCGATGTTCAAATGGTGTGTGTGTGTTTTAGAGACTTGGGTGAACCAGGACCAGTAACGATAGGCAGACAAATGGTTCTGCTTTCTTGCTTGGCTGCCTCATGTTTACTTTGCTGATTATAGCAATTAGAATTGAGGTTGTTTTATTTCATCAGTCATTTTAACTGTGTTTTAGCACTTGGTGGTTTTAAACTAGAGTGCCAATGTGCAGTAAGAGGATTTGTAATGGTCCTGTCTCTAGGCTTTCCTCCAAGGACCTACTGAGTCACTACACACTGATGAGATGCAACACGCTGCACCCTGTAATTTGGGGATTCCGATTTTATGGAGAGGAAGCTAGAGAGAAGTTCACAAGCTTGGTCTTTAAACAAACATGACAATCCACTGCCCATCTGTCTTCGTGGGGCAGACACTTTGGTGTATCTACAGCACACTCCTCTTCAGCTTAATTCTATAGCTTTGTCTCTCTGTCATTTATTTGACTCCTCTTGACACATGCCTTATTTCAAGCTTGAAATTTTCTATTTGTAATTTTAAGAATGTAGAAACTAGCACTTAGACCATGATCCTTTAAAAAAAAATAAACTTAGTCAAAGATAGCTGACACCTGAAAGCAGAGGTACTGAGGTGGTTCAAGGAAGGGATAACTCCCTTCTCTGTGAAATATTAGTGTGTTTAAAGTGGCTTTTCCCTCTGTTTAGTTTCACCACTTTCACTCATGATAATGGCTTGACTTCTATTCTTAAGGGTGTTACTTCTATTTTTTTTTCCTCAGAACCCCAAACTAAACATTCAGAACAATACAATGCCCACTAGTAAGAAAAATTCTAATTGCTTTCTTCTCTACTTTGGCTTGGTTCTGTATGTGAATCAGGAAAGGCTTCGAACCTCTATTCCAGTTGGCCTTGTTTATTTTCAGTGAAACCTTGAAATAAATTTATTGTTTTTCATTTATACTTAAGGTCAGAAGAAAGATAAGTTGGGATCTATTGCAATTCACTGTAGCAGCCAATAAAGTATTTCACCACAGTCTGGGGAATACATATGACCTCATCAGAAACAATATGAAACGGAGTCTTATTTCAGAGGTTCCCATTTCACACCATACACAGCCCATGTAAGAGAATATCTTATAGGTTTATCTGCCGAGTTGAAGTTCCCAGGATAAAAAGTAGTAGAGCTAGGCAACATTTGACAAATTCTGCCACCCAAATCTCCTGAACACTGGAGTCTAGCATCACTTTTTGATCAATACCCATTAAGTAAATATTTGTATTAAGTATAAAATTGCTTTCACTAATTTAAGAGCCTAAATAGTGTTTTTCATTTGTAACACATGCATATACACATAATATTTTAGGCCTAAATTGTCTAAAATAAATAAAGCAAAATCAATGGCTGTGTCCCTCCCTCATAGTAGCATTTGTTATTTTGTAATAAATCCATTTAACTATTTTTAGAAAATGTCTAACATTTGAAGTAATATCTTGATCCATAACATACATAACGCTTTATAGAGTTTAAGGGTACAATGTCATGTACTTCAACAAATGTATCTATAGTGCTGTAACTCCTAACAGAGTTATGACATGGCATGTTTTTATTTCCTCTGGTAGGTTCTTGTGGTCTTCCATAGACTTGTTGATATAAGGCAAAATCACTACAAATTTATCTATAAATCTAGCTGTATTTATTTATTTATTTATTTATGTGTGTGTGATTGTGTGTGTGTGAGTGTGAGTGTGTGTGTGTGTGTGTGTGTGTGTGTGTGTGTGTGTGTAGGAGGTTATAAAACCTAGCATATTGCAGAGGTCAGAAAACAACTATTGGATGTCAATTCTCACCTGAGCCCTCGTGTCATCTTAGAGTTGAACTCATGTCTTGCTCCTGTTGGAGTTGCCTGTACCTGCTAGTACGTATTTTGGCCACTTAGCTGCCTTTGATTCACAAATAGAGATGACTCCATATTTCCAAATCAATAGATTTTACAGTGGCCAATGACACACAATGACTTTTGTAAAGCATTAAGTTGGGAGTGAGGAAACAAAACAATAGAAGTAGTAGAGCTCATCGATTAATGCCAAGTCACTCTGGATGCTACCTTTTTCTCTTAAAGACTGAAGCAGAATATACTTTCTTATTATATTGGTTCAAGTAAATGGAGATCTTTTGATTTCAGAAAAAAATAAATCTTTAGGTAGGTATTTTCTTACTTGAATTTCCAGTGTGATTATGTAGCCTTAGCACAAAGGATTCCATTTTGGTTTGCGTATCTGATGATGTTAGTGTGAGAGTTCAGTCTATTCTGGTATTTTCATGTAAATTTTAACAGTCATAGTTTATTCCCACTCTCTCTCCCTAGCAATCACTTCCCCGAGAGCTACATGTTACAGCTCTTAAAATGATATACATAAATAGCATCAAATAGATGCAGTCTTTTGTTCTTGGCTTATGTTAGTTAACATGTGCTTCTAATGTTCTGTATGTGCTACTGGACTGTTCTTTTATTTTTTGAATGACTTCTGATATAGCTTCAGTTCCATGCTAAGGGAAGATGGGATAGTTAGAGTGTTTCCTCGCTTTGTCTCTGCCTCCTTAAGTAAATTAACTTCTTACAGTATGTTTGAATTGCTCATTAGAGTTATGATGACATCTATATTACTCTGTCAGGTTGACTCTGGAGTTTAGAATGAACTAAAAACAAAATAGAAATAGAAAGATATCAATTTTCCCCTTTCCTTTTCTCTCTCCCTCTATCCCCCCACTCACTTCTGGATACTCTCCTTTTAACTGTCTCCATGTTTTCTTTCCACTTTCACATTAATGACCTCTTTAATTTTAATTATTATTTTTATACAAACACGCGCACACATGTATATACACACACAAACGTATAATGTTGTATATAAAGAGTCAGGTTTTGTTGATTTTGAATATGAGGTTTCAGGGATGACCACTTGGCATTAGACAACCTACAAGGGACTAATCCCTGAGAGAGGTAAACTCCCTTCTCCCAGCAGTCATTCATTAGTTGCTTGTAGTTCTTTACCTTGTGTTGGGATCCTGTGGAATCTCTCTTTTCCTGCATCAATATGTCTATCGACATTACCATTGTTCCAGTGTTGTTTATGCAGTCATTTCTAGGAAAGACCATTTTACAGCAAACTTCCTGGTATTCTGGCTCAGAAAGCTTTTCTGATATTTCCTGAGCTGGAGATGAAAGGACTGTGGTGTAAGGTATTCACTGGGGCTAGACTTCTCATGGTCCCTTCATATTGGCATTGTGTCCAGATGAGGTTTTCCACTTTCAAATTTTTAAGTATTTTGTCTTTATTATTCAAGTGAGTTGACAATAGCACACTTCTGTATGACGTTTTTATGCATATTTCACTTAGGCTAATTGTCAAGTGCCCATTGTCCTGCGCTTTTTCTGCTATACCCTTCTGTGCCCATGATTCCCCCTCCGGATTTGTTCTATTGTCTTCCTCATACTTGTTATATAAAGCATCTCACAGACCACTTTCTGCTTTTCTAGACTTTACCCAAATCAACTCCCAGCTGGATGTAGACACTTAAGACTAGAATCCACACGTGACAACGAACATACCTTGTTTACCATTCTGATCCTGGGATATCTTTTACTATAACATTGTCCAGTGTCTATTTTCCTGAATATCTCATAATTTAAAGCCAAGTAAAATTCCAATATATATATATATATATATATATATATATATATATATATAGTAGGCACATACTTTTCACAATATAATTTAATAAGGTTTCAACCTCCCCTCTAGCCCATCAGCCACCAGAAGTAGTAGAAAAGAAAGGTTATTAGGATATGGAGTAAGTAGACTTGCTTAGAAATCTTTCTTTGGGGCAAGTCCCATCTTCTTGTTCTTAGTCTAGTCCACTACAAACACCAAACGTGAATCAGCAGCAGTGATCTAGTCCACTTGGAAGGCATCACATATCAACCAGCAGCTGCAGTCCAGTCCGGGAGAAACCTTAAAGGTTTCAGAAGTGACAAAAAGCTGCAAGAATCTCACAGAAAGTTCTTTGGGGGAATTTCTTTCTATGAAGTCACACAAGCAGAGCTCAGCAAGGCTGTGTAAGGTGAACCAATACATGCGTATCCTCAGCAGAGACTCCTGAGACAATGCAAAGCAAACCAGCACTCCAGCTCCCACCTGTGTTTGCTATAGCAAAACATCCTTTCACCTGTGGCTGATTCAACAAAACATTTCACGTGTCTGATTTAGCAAAACATTCACCTGTCTGTTCCAGCAAAGCATCATTGTTACCTAATTGGGTCTCCAAATAAACCAGAAGTTTCCACTTTAATATACACCACATTTTCCTTATCCATTGATCAGGTGATGGACAACCAGGGTGACGGCATTTCTTTGATAGCTTGAAAAGAGAACACTGTACTGTAAAGATTCTTTGAGATTTCACTTTTGTTTTCCTCTTGAAGATATGTAGACTAGAAACAAGAGAATCTGTGACTAAATATTATTATCATTTGCTTGAAAAATGTTTAAATTGTGGATACAATTTCATGACTGAAATATGTACGTGAAAAGAATGTATCATTTTAAATCTGAAGTTGTTGACCTCATTGACACAAAATTGTGTAATTCTTGTTCAAGGAAACATTTGTGAACCCCAAAAGACCACTAAGAATCCAATTCTGATGTAATCACATTAGGGTCTCTTTATCACAAACTTGAGTTTGGGCCTACTTACCACCAGCCCACAGGAAGGTTTGATGAAGCAGCCCTGAACTCTCATTGGGACAAGATTTTATAGAAAATGGAACCAAGTGAGGTGGTGTACATTCTGGCAAGCATCTAAATGAGTGATTATTGTAAGCTGATAGGTGGGTCCTCTGAAGCAAGATCTCATAAAATTATAAATGTTCTCAAGGTACATCTGAAATAACCAGACTAATCCTTGATTAACTTGTTGCTAGGAAGTAGCTATGGTCAAGGACAAGTCATGAAGTACTTTCTGGTATTTGGGTTTAGCTGCAGGTCAAGTTCTCAGGCTTTTTTTCCCCCCTTAAGTTGGAGACCAAGATGGAGTATGTTTGGCCTCTCATAACTACTCCCTAGAGTACTGTAAAAGGAGCTACATAATACAGTCCTCTGTTTCTCTAATAAATCTCCACCTTATCGTCTTTTCTATAAATTGAGCTATCTGCTCATTTTGTCTGCCTTTTCCTCAGCCATTTGGTTTCACTCAGTTGCCCACACTGTTGCTTTGCTTCATCCATTTCTCCCACATGCTTCTGGGTTTTTCTTTTTGAGTTGTATAATTTACTAAATTTGGTTTTCTCTTTCCTGTAGGTTAAATTTCTGGCCTTGTGTTAAGTTCTCTCCTCGTTGACTTCCATTAATTGAGCTGTTTAATCTGTTCTAACATGACTGAATGATGTTCATTGCCCTCCATAAACTTCTTGTCTTGCATCCGCATATTCTGCCCTGCTATACCTTGATTTTTGTTCTTTTCAAAAATATTTTCTAGTTTTTATTTTGATGTTTTTTACACATAAGCTACTTGATAGGTATTAGTGAATTATCAAATATTTGGGAGTTTACAAATGTCTTTCTATTATTACATTCTAACGTCACTCCACTGTAATTAAAAAACACATTTTTACTATAAGTAATGTAATAATAATAATAATAATAATAATAATAATAATAATAATGTAGGGCTATAGGCTAAAATTTGATTTATCTAAATAAATAATCTGTTCATCCTTGAAAGTAACCAATTTATCTTACTTTAGTGTTGGTAAACTATTGTTATAGATGGTTGATGACTCTAATATTTTTAAAAATTATTTGTATTTGTGGTTGTTTTCTGATTGCTTTTCCATAAATTAAAAGTGGAAATTTTCAGATTTATTTGCAAATAAGGAATCTTTTACCCTATATCACAGACAAGAGAATTAAGAAGAGAATTAAGTCTTTCAAGAAGTGTTTAGAAATTTAACAAAATGTTAATTTCAGAAAGAAATTCTAGAGTGAAATATATGTGCATCATTATATGTTATTTAAGTTCCCCCATTATTTTTTACCTGTAATAAGATTTTAAAACACTGTATTCAGGAATTTTTTTTCTTATACTTTTAGTAATGCTAAAAAATAGGATTTGGGAATTTATGTAAAACTTGTGTGTGTGTGCGTGTGTGTGTGCATGTGTGTGTGTGTGTGTGTGTGTGTGTGTGAGAGAGAGAGAGAGAGAGAGAGAGAGAGAGAGAGAGAGAGAGAGATGGTAAAGGAGGAACCCAGAGCAAGGCTTTACTCCGAGCTTACTCTCAGTGGCTATCAAATTTCTCACTATCTTAGTTTCATTTTGCTGTCTTACTTTATGCAGATCTGCCTTGCTGGTGAGAACATAATTTTTCTTGATGAATAGACCTCATTGCTTTGCCATACGTGGCAGTAGAAAACTGAGAATATTTAGATTTGTTTTTAGACTGAGGTCATGACGAGTACTTTGAAGTATTAGAGTGCAATTATAAATCGAAAAGCCACACATCTTCTTGCAGGTTCACAAGTAGAGCTGAAGGTGAAATCTGGGAGAGTGGCAGCTCTGATGAGATCTGTTTCATCACATCATGCTGTGGTCATGTGTTGGTTTGATATTCTATTTTGATGGTGGAAAGAAAAGTGACAAAAGACTCGTAGAGACTGAATAACTTAAGGATAAAACATGGAGTTTTTCAAGACTACTTTGGCAAGAAGGTGGGGTAATCACAGCAGTAAGAAACTACTTGAGTTTTGGAAATTTCATATTTTAACTGAATAGCCATGAAAGCACAGGTGGCAAGGAGAGCAGTGGTTATACCTAGTGGAGGAGTGGCTCTGCAGCCTATATACTGTATTCATTATTATTGAAGTTTTTACTTCTTTGGCAAATATTAGACAAGAGATTTCATATATAATTATGCTTCATGAAACTGACAGACATTTAGCTAAAAATACAATAATCCATAATCCTCATTGGAAGGTCGGCACATGCTTTCTTAGAATTTAAACATAGATCGTTCAGACTGCCTGTGGCTTTCTTGGGAAGAATATGGTTGACAGCATTAAAGAGAAGTTTGACTTTTAGCGTTGCATGCTGGAAATAGATAAACTAGTAAGAAAGGGTGGGAAAGGTGAATATGGATAGTAATCTAGGGAACAAGATGGGAACATAAGTGACCTCAGGTAGTCTGTCTACCTTGTGGGTCTGTTCTGCAAGAAGTCTTGAGTGCTGCTGCTTAGTGAGAAGCAAGACCTTACCTATTTGATTGCCTGCTGCTACCAAATAGATGGCATAAAATGATATAGTTTGGCTTTGGTTTCTGAACCTGTTTTCAGTTTCACAACATTTAACTTATATTTGACCCAAATTTTAAAGACGTTTGGTTTACGTGTTTTGTTTTAATTCTCTCAGCATTTTTTTTTTATTCTTTCAGTGTTTCTAACCATGGGTTTATAGTATATTTTTCACTAAGTTAAATATATTAATTTTGATATTCTGAAACCTTGTCATTCCCTTTCCTTCCTTGAGCAAAGCAGGCACGAACCCGAGGGTTCTGCCTCTTTAGGGAACTGGATAAGCACCATTAATTGTAAGAATGTGTAATTACTTTGCTCTTTACTGCTGAGTAACTTTCCTTTGTATGAAGCCTGTTAGGGAACCCAAATCACTCTCCTATCTTTCCACCTCCATTGTCACTTGCCACAGATAAGCCATTGTTGAATGCTGGAGTCAAGAGCATGCTAATCTCTCATAGCAGAAGCAATTTCCTGTTTTCAAAAACTTGTAATGAGATTTAAAAAAATGCAAACAAATCTAATATATCCACAAGAGAGACTGCAGAGTTGGATAAACACAGACAAACTGATGTTTAAACTTTTGTAACCTTCTCTAAATTTCTTTTATTAATTTGCCAGCAAGTTTATTTGCTCAGAGGCTGTACTGATCTAGAGACAAATATTCACAAAATATATGTTGTAAAGTTGAAATTATAGCCATTTGTAGACAGAAGACTTTCACAAATGTGTGTGTGTGTGTGTGTGTGTATGTGTGTGTTTAAGTCCCAACTATTTAAGAAATTGTTTTTATTTCAAAATATATGACAAAGAATATGCTATGTTTATTGGGATGAGTTTTTCACTATGAGAGTATATATTATGAGAATACTTGATCACATTTGTTTTTTCTCTGAACTGAAAGCTAGTGTTTAATTATTGATAATGTCTGGTATATTAAGTCTATAAGGTAGATTTGGGTGCTCAACTTGGAAGAGATTCTTTCAGCAATTTAGTAAACTTACTTTATTCTACTGTAATAACTGACCTATCATTACATCAGAATATCCCGATAAAACATAATTGCCAACTTGACATAACCTGTGAAGAATAACCCTCTTTAAGGAATTATCCAGTTTGCATAGGGCTGTGCACATCTCTCTTGATCATTATCTTGATTGCTAATTAAGATGGGAGGGCCCAAACCACTGTAAGGTCTATGATTCCTAGACATGTTGTCCTGAGCTATAAACAAACTAATAAACAAACAACAACAAGAAAAATTAGA
>JADRCC010571455.1:0-12823 GCA_019843855.1 Hylomyscus alleni
ACACACACACACACACACACACACACACACACACACACACACACCATGCAAGGACCCCCCAAACAAATTTCATTTATGTCAGAGAGAAACTGGAAGGACAACAATTATTGAAACAGTGTTTTCCTAGGGCAGTAACTGAAGCTAGGTACAACCAAAGTAGGGGGTGAACTCCGGAGAGGAGAGGGTAATTTGTGGGATACAGGGGACCTGAAAAAGGACATCTCCAGAGGAACTGGGAAGCCCTACTTTTAGAAAACAGAAGGATGGAGAGTTTGGGAAGAAGAGCCTAGTAAGTAGAGAGGTAACGCTGATATGGATTAGGGTAAGATTCTGATAGTGTAAAAGACAATAGGCAACAGGCAGTGAGAAAACAATGAAGACAGGAGACTCAACATGAAAACTGAGCTACAGTGGTCACCAGCTACACCGTAAATAAGCCAAAGTAACATTTATTAATGTTTTTCAAGTTTTAAAATCTACCTTTGACAAGAATAAAACAAGTGGCCATAAACCTCATTACAGAAGAAGCAAACAGAGAGGGTACACATGGCAGTCCCCAGAGGCTAATGTAAGACATTCAGGACTCTAAAAAGTAGTGTTTATAAATGAGAATGCAGGAAGCAGTGGCCTGCAGAAACAAGCTGTGTCGTGAACATTTATTTCAATAACAAATAGAAAAACAAAACACAGAAATGGGCAGGCGAGGTGGTCAATGACTATGTCCCCTTCGGGGGAAGGAAAGAGAAGCAATTACTTTTAGCAAAGAGCTCTGAGAAGTATTAATTGATACTTATGGTTTTCAAATACATGCCAATATTATTTACTTCATAGATTCATGAAATTTAAGGGAAACAATATTTTCAATTTATAATTTCCTTTTCAGCAACTTCCCAGGTAAAATTTTATTTGAACATGGCCATGCTTGGTTTTGCTCTGTGTAGGGCTACATCTACGACAGCAGCTAAGCTAAGTGGCTGCAACCAAACCACATACCCTGCAGAGGGAGAGCTCTTCACTGCTTTGCCAAAGGTTACTGATCCATGATTCGTAGCATAGATATTCTAAAAATAAATGTTACCAATTGCCAAGTTAATTCTCTGAGAGTTAGTTTCCTGGTAAGGCTCTGCCTTCCCCACACAGACACTACTGCCTTATTGAGAACAGGCAGGACTTGCCTCAGGACTGGGTGTCTCATATTGGCTTGTGTTGAGTATGTCCATGGTACTCATTGGATCTTGTTTCCATTAGACAGTGATGGAAGGTGTGTCTGTCCGTGGTAATCTCCTAACCATTCATGCAACAGTCAGGCCTAAGCCCTTGTACTTCAACACACTGGAATATTTCCTAGGAATAAATAAACATTTTTTTTTTACACGTTCACATTAAAAATGAATGTTGCCCAGTTCTCAGTGTGGACATCACGGCTTAGCATAAGGACTCAGCGATTCTAGACCAAAGACTAATCAGATGGCAGTGAAGGCATGCCACAGATATTTGCTTATAAGAAACGCAGATATGGCAGCCTGCACGCCATGTTCTTCATCCTTTTATCACAGTCCTTTAAATTTCCTGAAGGGGGATCTTGGAGTGACCCAGTGGGCAAAGGCACCAGCTATGCCTGAGTGTGAAGACTGGGTGTACTCTCCAAAACAACATGGTAGGAGAGAATTGACTCTTCTAGTTATCCTCTGACCTCCACATACTCTACCCCATGCACACAAAATAAGATACGTAAAAATGTTATAAAAATTTAAAATATCTAAGTAAGTTGTATCAAGGTAAACTCAATTTATGGAAAGAGCAGATGGGAAGGAAACTAACTAATGATGAGCCAAGGAAGCCACTGTTGAAAAAGCAGCTTTCCTTCTCAAGGCCAAGGGCTGGCTCTGCTGATGGCAGAGTGGAGGCCGGACAACCAGTCCCAGCCTTAGCTTGTCTCCTCTTTAGGAGAGATCTTCCAGCCTCACCCCTACTTCTTTTTATTTAGAGGAAAGCTTCTAGGGAACATCTAGCAAAAAGGGCCCACTCCTAATGTGAGCAAACCTTGAAAGTGGGATCTCAGCATGGTTTTAAAGAAACTAATCGGAAGCTCCTGATGAAGATGTCCCCATGAGGGATCTTTGACATATTTGTAGCTTGTTTCTCACTTATGTACTATCAGGATTTCCGTACTCATACACATGTTACTCTATTCATTGTTAATGTCTTCAGTGACCATCCTCAGAAGCCATAAAGGCATTTGGGTTATTTCTGTGAACAGAATTCCTAAGCTGGGCAGTAGTGGTGCATGCCTTTAATCCCAGCACTTGGGAGGCAGAGGCAGGTGGATTTCTGAGTTCGAGGCCAGCCTGGTCTACAGAGTTCCAGGACAGTCAGGATTATACAGAGAAACCCAGTTTCAAAAAACCAAAAAAAATAATTAGTAATAATAATAATAATAATAATAATAATAATAATAATAATTCCTAGAATATAGAATTTGTAGGTTCTGGATTGGTTTTTTTTTTGTTTTTTTGTTTTGTTTTGTTTTGTTTTTGTAAACAGGTCTCTCAACTGATCTCCTAAGAGTGACAGAAATACCGAGTGCTGTGTTCCTGACAGTGCACCACTGTGCTAAATATGATCCCCTGGTTAACTCAAACTTACCAGCATGCATCATCAGTACTATGACCAAGGATCTTATAAGAGAAATCATTGAGCTCAGTTACAGTTTACCAACATGGCAGAGCATATGGTGGCAGGCAAGCAGGCATGGTACTGGAGCAATTACTGAAGAGCTTATATCTGGATCTACAGGCAGGAGGCAAAGACAAGGGCTTAGTCTGGGCTTGATTTTTGAAACCACAAAGGCTATTCTTAGTGATGCACTTCTTCAATAAGACCACACCTCCTAATCCTTCCTAAACAGTAACTATCTGGGAACTAACCATTCAAATATATGAGTCTATGTAGGCCATTCTCATTGAAACCATGATACCTCCCAAGATGCCATACATCCTGGTAACCACCACATACTGTAATGAAAAAGATCCACTTCGAGATTAAACAGAACACTATCTATGGCTGTCCTCAGTGAATTTCCAAAGAGGCGGGTTTACATGACTACAGTGAGTCAAGAATGTTCCCACCCAGAGTCTGTTCATTTTCCAATTAAAAGCTAGGCCTATTCATCTCTTCCTGTACCTGTGGCATTCATAAATGAAAAGGTGTCACTTCCCTATACCACACACTGAGCTGCCATTCCCTCCAGCCTGTGTCTTGGGATGACCTTTTATCCCCTGCCTAATATCTAGATAAATCGTGTGAGCTTTGGCGATTCTCACAGCTGGCGTCACTGCAGATGAGACGTCTGGTTCAACATGGAGTCTCGGGTCCTAAGAGATAAGTGAACATTCATATGAAGCTCCGAGTCTGAGCATCCATTACTCAGCAGTTGAGGGCACTTGGGGCAGATGTTTAATCTCTGTGAACCTCAGTGTTTTTAATCTGCAAAGCTAGAATTGAAAGAGCTTTTACGATTATTCCCCCAAAATGCACAGGGTCTGTACATATGTAAGAGTCTGGACCTACAGGGTTAGCTAAGGGTAAAATCTTTGCACATGGTAAAATCTTTGAAAAGTTGAAGGTATTATTATCAGATGTGTAAAATGTTAGCTTCTTTAATTATTTCCCATCTGACAGCATTTTGAATATCAACATGCTTTACAGTCTACACTCCTTTTTAAAATTACCTTCAAAAGCATAATATAAAGATGTACTCAAAGATGAAATTAAATACATTCATACCTTTAAAGAAGATCAATGCTAATACACAACAGTATATAAAATCTTCTTAATATCACATCTGTAGGCTTTAGGGAAATGGCGCTACCGTGAATGAGAACTAATGTTTCATTATTTGTTACCCAAACATGTCAATTATCAATATGAATGCATTCCCAAATATTGATCACAAAATAATTCTAGTTAATGTGTATTTAGACAATAACTCCTAAAGAGAAAATATAAGTACACATCTCTTTTGCTGTGTGTTGTGAGTACGCTGTTATGTTATTATAATGGTAACTGTGGTCCTACTGAAGAACCTAACAATGTCTACAACAGCCAGAACAATCGTGTGAATGCAAAGCCCTGAGTAGAGGGCCAGGAAGCCTTCGCTGTGCCTCCTGTACAGGACCCAAGGCTAGTGAGGAGGAACAGCATCTTATCACCAACAGATCACAGTTCTGGCCACACTGTGTTGCAGAGTCAATCGGATGAAATGATTGTTGTATGTACAGCCCTTAAGAGCAACACTTCTGCAATATTATTGATATCATCTATATTCCTAAAATTTATATGAGGACTGTACAAAATTATCTGTTTTGTTCTCTCTCGCATATAAACACAGTTTGTAAGCACCTCAGATGGTGTTCTTAACGTTACCATCCCTGCGGGTCAATGACACTGCAGCTCGCCAACAATGCACGACATAACTTTCCGCCCCTGATTCCCACTAGTGAATTCCCTCCCCAGACTCATAGCATATACTGGCTAGAGAAGGAGCTGTAGGACTATAAGAAGTCCTCTGGTCTATAAACAGCATCTTGAATTCTAGTACAGAATACAACCTTTGGCTATCATCAAGATAACATTTTTTTTTTCAAGGCATTGGTCCAAGATCTCTATAGCGGAGATTCACGAGGAGAAGCAGCAGAGCCAGCGTGCATATTTATAGGTCACTGCCTTGGTACAAAGCCAAATGGATTTTTGTAACCAAGATCTCTGCCAAAGGAACTATCTGTGGGTTTTCTTAATGGGATCTCAAAACCTTTTAAAATAATAAATAGAAACGGAAAAAAGAAAAAAAAGAAAAAACAGAGGCATGAGAATGGTGATTCCAAACTTCTCTCTGAAGCTTACGGACCAGTGCTATACAACTGGGGAGGACAGATACAGAGAGAAAAGCTAAAACGGAGAACTCCAAGCAATTGAGGACAGGAAGGGGGTGTCTCAGGGGTCCTGGGGTGGCTGAAGACCTACATTTAATACAGACCCACAGAACTGTTCTTAAGGACACTAGTAAAGTGACCTAGGCCAGCTCCCCCAAGGCTGGACCTCCCTGAGAATGTCAATGGAACGAACACACACTGAGACTCCTTCCTTAGACACTTTCCTGTTAAAAACCAGTTCTGTAAAAAAAAAAAAAAAAAAAAAAAAAAAACTAGTGCATAAGACCAAGAGAAAAACACAATGCTTAAGCTAAGAAAACGTGTTCTTGTGCCTGGAGAGATGGCTCGGCAGTTAAGAGCACTCACTGCCCTTGCAGAGGACCCTGGTTCATTTCCCAGCACCCTCAATGGCTGCTCACAGCCCTCTGTAACTCCAGTTCAGGGGATCTCTTCTAGCCTGAACCAGGCACACATATGAGGTGTGCACATAAGACACAGGCAAAACATTCCTTACCTATGGAATAAAACAATAAATAAATCTTTAATAAAAATAAGTGTTTTTTTTTAACAGAACCATTACTTCTGAAATTGTGAATACAGGGTTTTCATGATTTCTTAACACTCAGGGACAGAGAGACTAAACTTTATACTAATTTTATATGAAGTGTTAGAAACTGGCCAAATGTCCTTGAATTTCCTGGGGCTTAAGAAGGCACACAGTGATGTGAAGGTCTCCTGCATTCTCCCTCTTTTCTACCGGAAGAGCCTTTCTGTCCTTCTCTGTGTCCCTGGGGAATGAGGATTATGTAGACTTCATAATTAGCAGAAGATGTGAGGGAACCAAAGGACGGACAGGTCAGAATCACCCAGGGGAACTTCAAATGTGGAAGCTTCCAAAAGACAATACCGCTACGACAAAATACTCTGTCCATCCAAAGACAGGAATAGCTAAGTCAGGGAACCACAAGACTGGTTCCCAGAGAGCCGTGCGAAGCCACGGGAACTCCACCAGGCAGGCAAGGGAATGCAGGAACAGCGGCCAGAATGACCTCCTGAGGGGTACCAGACACTATGTCACCACCCTTCTGGATCTTTGCATTTCTTCTAGACTGGCATGATTTTGGTGCCACTGAGAGGAGTAACAGCATGGCATTATCCAGGCAGGCCAAATGGGACGCATGGTCTCCAAACCAAAATATGCTGAATTCTGTCAAGGTGTGTCTGCTGTCCAGAGAATAAGCCCAGTTCCACCTGGGGATTTGATCATGAACTTCTCAGCGTATCCCACTCCTCTGCATCTGAAGACTGTGGGAAAGGACCCCAGCCATTAGTGATCTAATGAGCCCACCAGGGAGTCTGGTATACCCCTCAGCTTGAAAACCGCTCAACATTCCACAATAGCACAGTCTTGAAACACTGGCCTGCAAACACCTGTTGGGCAACAAACAGGAGCCTGCAAAGACAGTCTCCTCCCTTCAAAGATGTAACTCTGCTTAATTCTTTGTCTACAAAGTTCCCTTGCATTTGGATTTTTTTTTTAAAGGAGCACTCTGTGGCATCTAGTCCGAATAAACCCCCTGCTTTTGTAGTTTCACCCTGCCACATTCCATTTAAAGGCCTGTCTTTTATCATTTTTAAGACATGTAAAGGACCCCACAAATCCTCCTTAGGTTCGAGCAAATATGGACTCTCAGGATTCTGGGAGCAAGTGCTCAAAGAAGAAAAGTCTGGGTTCGCTCAGATTCCCGCAGGGGCAGAGGAGGCACTCAGAGCAAATGCTCTTGGAGAGAAACACAGCCAAGCAGCAGGAGACTGGGCCCGAGCCGCTGCCAGGACTCAGTCACTCACATGGAGTAAGAGAAATGGACAGCAGAGAAAGTGATTCGAATTCTTCTCATCTTGAAATCTAAGTTCATCGCAGCCCTGCCTTCGAGTAGTAGGTCAAACTTCATGAATGGAAACCCCAGGCAAAGGCAGAACGGGAGCATGAAATATACCTTCAATAACTTAAAGGGTGCAGGCGCTATCTTCCCCAGATCTACCTGTCCTTAATTATACAATTCAAACAAAACTTTAAATTGTTTACTTATTATGTTGTTCTTCTGTGTGTCCATATAGTGCGTGAGTGTGGCCATGTGCATGCCGTGGCATGTGTGTTGGAGGTCACAGAACAACGTGTGGAGTCAGTTCTTTCCTTCCAGGTTTACCTAGCTTCTGGGAATGCAACTCAGCTTGTCAGGCTTGTATAGCACACATTTACCTGTGCAGCCATCGCATCCTCCTTGAAACATAGGAGTTTTTGATAAAACTTTAAAAAAAATTGTGTGTGTGTGTGTGTGTGTGTGTGTGTGTGTGTGTGTGTGTATCTGTGTGTGAGCCCACAAGGGTACAGGTGCTCATGGAAGCCATAATAGGACATTGGATCCCCTGGAGCTGTAGTTATAGGTAACCGTGGGTATAGGGAACTGAAATCTACTCCTCTGAAAGAACATCAAGTACTTTTAACTTCTGAGCCATCTCTCCAATCCCCCCTCTTTCTCTCTCTCTCTCTCCTCTCTCTCTCTCTGTGTGTGTGTATGCGTATGTATGTATATATGTATATATGCATGCATGTATATATTTGAAAATGTGTTATTTTTACCCAAGAGAATCATACAGTGATTGAAGTGTCTCACCAACGCTCAGACCACTGAGGTTGTTAGCAGTACTGATTCATGTTAGCCTGTCTGACTTCAAGCACCTTTACTCAAAGAAAAATGGCTGAGAATATTGGGATGCAGACGTGAAGTGGGAGAGTGAAAGAGATGAACTGTCAGAAAGAGAGCTGGATTTAAAGGTTTGCAGCCACGGCACCATGACTGACCCCCTTGACACCCAGAGCTGTGTCTTCCCTTTGAAAATGAGGGCCGAGATACAGTGTAAATGGGCTCATGGGTGCACAGCCCCTGTGAGGTGATGGATATTAAAACAGTCATCAGGTACCAACAAACACTTTCACTTCGAGTCTGTTGGCTGCTAATAAACACAACAGCCTTCTCTTTTCTTTCTCCACTATTTGGTAGACAATGAGGTTCTATCATAGCAGTTCTAAACCCTGGCTTTCCATTAGAATGCTCTAGAGAGTTTCTTGTTGTTTTGTTTTGTTTTTTGTTAACTGCCACCTGGCCACAAACCAAGTGGATCATAAAGAGTGTCTGGGGAGGGACTTCCCAGTAGCTGTGACCTTGTGCAGTGTGAGCTCTGAGAAGCAACACTGCTGATGTTTTTGTTTTATTTTATGGAAACTTGGTTGGAGCAAACTGGTTTTCCTAGGGAAAGGTCATTTGACCGGCTACCCTGATGTATCCTTTCACTTCAAGAGCAGGGAGAGGCTGTCCTAGCCTGTCTTGGAAATCCTGGGAGGTATCTGGTATTCTCTATGATTACAAAAGAGAAATAAACAATTCTTTCCTTGTTCTCCTTGCTGGAGCATAACAGGGAGCAAGTCCATTGATGGCCTACTAAGACAGCACTGCTAAATCGACGTGAAGAGCGGAGACAAGGCACATACAGGTCAGCTAATTATTCTTTTTTTTTTTTTTTTTTTTTTTTTTGATTTTTCGAGACAGGGTTTCTCTGTATAGCCTTGGCTGTCCTGGAACTCACTCTGTAGACTAGGCTGGCCTCGAACTCAGAAATCCACCTGCCTCTGTCTCCCAAGTGCTAGGATTAAAGGCCTGCTCCACCACTGCCCGGCCAAGCAGTTAATTATTCTTAAAAGTCTCCTCCCTCTTTTTGTGCCCGGCCCACTACAGCAACAGACACGAAAAGGGCCCACATTGAAGGACTAGAACACAAACTGTGAGTAAGTGGGAACAAGTTAAAAGCCTTTGCTTATTACACGAAAGCCCATGGGGGACTTGGAGCAACAGAGGGTGCGGACGGGAGATCAGTCAGCTACGTCGGGAAGCCCCAGTCTTCTACCACCTCACAGTGTAAACCTTTCTCCACTGTCTAAGGAGGCAAGAATATATACTTCATTGAGTCTCAGAGGCATAAGCATAATTGTAGAGATAAAGTACTTGCTCGACATTTGTTCTGGATCTGTTGATATCATCTGACGGCAAATATAAACTAGAGCCATGCAAACTCCTTCCTCCACATAGCCAGATTAGGGATTGCAGTGTTCTGGGTACCATTTCCTTCTCACGGGGAGCACTGGTAAAAAGCAATTGCCGTGGAAGTGTCAGGATGTCAGAAGCTCATCATATGCTTTCAGACAAGCTCATACGGATGCTGCCAGTGAGGTTATTCATGTGGCCACGAGCCACTAGCCAGAAAACTGCTACTCCTCACAATGCTGTTCACATAGAAACATGTATCTAGGATGGGGATGCAACCGAGTCCCTTGAGTATCTCCTAGCTTCTGTGAAGCCCTGGGTTCCAGCTCTAGCACAGCAGAAAACAGCTATGGTGGGACACACCTTCAACTCCAGCACTCAGGGCACAGCATACACTAGCTATGGTGGCCCATGCCTTTGACCCCAACACCGAGGAATTACAACTGTGGTGGTCAAAAGGTCAAGGCCATCCTCAGCTATGTAGCAAGTTTGAGTATAGACTCGGATACACGAGACCTTGTCTCAAGAAAGACGCAGACATTTAATTTCCTATTCCACCTCGAGATCTCAGCACAGTTTCTTTGTGGAGAAATGTCTCAACTCTGTTAAGGTTAAAATAGGACATTAAATTCTGTCACCCATTATCCTTTTCAAATACATTATATCTATAATTCAATATGTCTAAAATAGGGTCTTAGATCCATCTAAACACTTACTTTTCCAGCTGTTCTTTGGTTTTAATTCAGACCCTAGAATAAGAATTTGGAAGGTCACTCAAGCTGTAGAGAACGAAAACCCAGTAGTATTCTTGATCGTGTGGATTAGAACATGGAGTGCCATCTTTAACTTAGAATAATTGCATGTATCGCCCCTAACAATGTATATGTCATGCCACATTTTGATATATGGCTTGGAACCTGACTAGAGATTATGCTACATTGCATGATAATATGGCTTTTAAAAGACTTTAACTTTTGACTCTACTCATATCCTAAGAAGCAGCAGGCCAGTGGGGTGTGGCATGTTCAGTGTGGAATTTAGTCACTGTTCGCTATGCTACCACTGTTTTACAAGATCAAAGTCACTCCGTTTCCTTTATGCTTCTCCAAGCTCGTTAACAGTCTTCTCGTGATAACTTGTTCCAACATGGGGCAGCCGCTTAAACTACAACATGCACGTTTCTATCTACAGCATCTCTCAGGAGCCACAAGTCAAGAGGCACAAAAAGAATACTCAGACAGAACTCACAAGGGAAAAAGAGAGATGCAGATGTGTGGAGGGGTACCCCCAAAGAATTTGGGTGCAGGGTTCTGAACTGGATGACGAGGCTCTGCCTCTGGCACAGACACTAAGTCCCTCCTGGCTTTGAGAACACCTGTGAGAAGAATACCTGAGATCAGTGCTCTTGAAGATTCCTTCGTATCTTCCCATGAGGCAGTAGCCCTAGAGTCTGACATGATGGTGCACACCTACAATACCAGCATTTGGCAAACCGAGGCAAAGAGGTCAGGAGTTAGGCTACAGAAAATTTGGTCCAGCTTCAGCTAAAGAGAGAGACTGTTTTGTAAGGGAGGGAAGAAAGGGGGGAAGAAAACGAAAACAAAGGGCCAGAGGAAAGGGAGGAAAATTATGGTATAAGCCCGGGGATTTGGTTTTAATAAGGTCTTAAAAACCCTCCATCTCTCCAGTTAAAAATGTTTGGTCTCCTGTAAATGTCACTCCCAGTATGATTTCCTGCCATGACATTCTAGATGTGGCTGGCTGGTGAGATTCTATTCCCGTTCTCTCACTAGCCCTGCTCTGCCAGGAGCTGGTTCAGTTCTGGAACACTTTAAAAACATGTCTTTACCGCTGAATTTCTAGGGTAGAGATTCAAGTTGAAAGTGAAAGAGAAGGTCTCAGTTTTTGAGCCCAGGCAAGTAGTGTCATGCCCAGTGCCTTCAATAGCATTCACTTGAACCCAAGTTTATTCTTCTGTATAGTGGAAAATAACCAACCACGCTGCTAAGAGCTGCCAGACTATGGGCTGATGTTTCAAAGACAGAAGCAGAGGATATGGATGGGGTGAGGAAAGAGCATCTCTCACTTTGGTCTCTTGAAAAGGCATGTACCACCCTCACCATCCACATGGGATCCTGCATTCTGGAGCAACCTACTGTTCTGTTGGTGCTCTATGGATACTCTAATATATCTACAGATGAATAATGGTGATGAAGCAAGTGTTAACATTTAAATGTGATTAATGTGGAGTGGGAAGAGACATGACACATGGGAAAGGACTCAAATCTAAGCAAACCTGGATGGAAATCCTCTCACTGTTATTTAACTATCCTGTTACCTGATGGTTTGTAAAGCAGGGAGGAGACTGTCTTCCTCATGGGTACTACCTGAGCACTAAGTGGTACACAGCACTTAAAGAGAGGAGAGTATTGGCACATACAGATCCTAAGAAGTGACAGTGATGGCTGTGACTGGGAGTCAAATATGGGTTTTACTCTGAAAACTTAGATCCCATGTGTCCACTCCTAATGATATCTGATAGAGCTCCAAAGCCATCTCTGGTGTTTAATGCTCAAAGTCGTTATAAATAAGAGAAACTAGTCTCTACCAAAGACACAAGCTAAGTATTTCTCTGCACCTGAAACTTCCAAACCCTCAGCTTCATCCTATGTTTTCATGCATTTGAACAAGAATATTTATCTCACTTATGCTACCTTCTAGAGAGTCACTGGTTAAGAATTTTACCATTTGGATGAAGTAAGCTTTTATTTTCAAATAGAAGTAAAATTGTTCTCTTGACAATGGGTCATAGTTTCCCAGATTTTTTTTTTTTTTTTTGAGTTAGCTAACCATAGATTGTGTTCTGAACATCATGAGAACTGGTGTGGAGACCAGACTCTATCATATTCCTCTGAAGAATACTGACAGCTCCTTTAAATAGGGAAGTCACTGTGTATTACAGCAAATGCTATCTGGGTTTACTATAAACAACAGGTCAGATTGGTGTTACTTACTTACTTTTCTGTTGCTGTGATAAAACTATGTCCAAGAGCAACTTACAGAATATTTTCTTTAGGCTTACAGATCCAGAGCAATATACAGTCCACTGTGGTACAGAAGACAAGGCAAGTGGCAGGCAAGATCACATCTCAGCTGCATTCAGGAAGCTGAGATAGCAAGCAAGAAGTGATGGGGTATGCCATAAACCCGCCCTCCAGTGATGTACTTCTTTAGAAGGTGCAGTCTTCTAAAGCTCCTCTAACATGATAAGGTCTCATTCAAACCACAAGAGCATCTAGTCCAGTTCTATAGACATTATCTGTCCAGTCCTGACTCTGGCTAGTACCCACAGCATTCAGGAGTCACTAGAGATGAGTGATTACAAACATAGAACCAGAAAATTCCCTTTCTCGGCTTTCTCTTTTTTAATGCTGTCTCCCTCATTCTCAAGTGACCATGGCCACTCAACTCTGTCTTCTTGTTACGTGGGAAGTCCCAACCATTTACACCGCAATTTTAGCTATATTGTGCCATGTTACAACCTCAGCCTTAAAGCTTCAAAACGGACTCTTATTTTCCTCTACATTGCCATGCATCAACAAAAGCTGCTGAATTGTTTTACTCTCAGGAACAGGGAGCTGTGATTTCTTTGGTCTTTTGTCAATGGAAAGATTAATATGCTCAGAGTGTATCTATCATATCAGAAGTAGAGACTATGGGTGGCTTAAGGACAGATGATAGATACATAGATAGATAGATAGATAGATAGATAGATAGATAGATAGATAGATA
>JADRCC010571459.1:0-11006 GCA_019843855.1 Hylomyscus alleni
AACAGTGTCCCTGGCAGAAATTGTCTTTGTTGGGTGAGAAAGGGAGACTTGAGCCCCATATCCTATGTACCTTTCAGTGTTTCCTTCTCCTATGTATAAAAACTGTGGACTGAAGCTGTGGAACAAGTAGGTCAAGAAATGGGTAACAATTTGCAAAGGAAGAGAAGCCTCTCTCTATAGCTAGTACAATCTGAAGCTGGCATCTAACCTGTGAGCTGGCCAGTAACGAGTATATATATATATATATATACATATATATATATATATATATATATGTATATATATATATATAAAAGTATATATATATTATATATTAAAAAATATATATATATATATATGGTTTTGATGCTGTTGTTTTATGAGATAATTTACACTTAATATTGATACTGATGATGGATACTCAGGGTTGAGCACAGAAGAAAAAGTTGCTAAGAAGGATGTCAAATATAGCTCCAAAAGATTCTCATCCTACTAGATAGACAGACAACCAAGTTAAAAAGATGAACAAGAGATATGAGTAAACGAGGCAACATGACTTTGCTAAAAATGTGCAGTTCATCAGTAACCAAATCCAGGGATACTGAAATGGCTGAAATGTCAGTCAGTAAAATTTCTGGTTTAAAAAGTACTCCTAACCTCAAAGAGAGTAAAAAACAGACAAACAGAAAATGCGTAGTCTTTTCAATAAAAAGGTGGTAGGTAAGCTGATATCCACATTTTGAAGGATTGGCTTATATACCTATCTCTCACCCTGTAAATAACCAATTCAAAATGGAATAAAGTCAATAGTGCAAGAGAAAATTTCAGAGCTACTGGAGAAAACGAGTTAGGTTATAAGCCTAGGAAAAGACTTTCTGAAAATTAGAACTCCCGATCCTAGAAAATGATATCAGGAATTGACAAATGAGATTACAAAAAATTAAAGTGCTTTTGTACAGTAAAGGATGAATTAGTACATTGAAGCCTATATAATGTGAAAAAAAACATGGCGGTCTTCATGTGGCAAGCATTAATATCCAGAGAATATACAAAACTTTAAAAGTAAGTGCTAACAGAACAGTTAGCTCCCTCCACATGTGAGCAAATGAATTCAACAGAAAGTTTTCAAATTATGGTGTACAAGTAACTAATTAGTATAAGAGAAAAAGAGTTCAACATACTAGACCATAAAATCAAGGAAAATCAAACTGCACCATCATTGTCTATCAAGCCAGTCAGAATGGGTATCAGCAACAACAAACAAAACAATACAAACAAAACAAAACAAAACAATTTGACATCAATATGTGAAAAGCAACCTTATATACTATTATGGTGAATATGAACTAGCTTATCAGTTATGGAGAACCCTGAGAAACAAAAGAACTGAAGAGACAGGATTTTCCTATGCCACTCATAGGTAAACACTCAGATGAAACAAAAGTCTACAAAATACATCAAGATACTTGAACACCCTATTGCCCTGTAACACTACTTACAACAGCTGAGACATGAAATTAGCCTACAAGAAAGAAAATGTGGTGCATACCCTCACTAGGGCATTTCTTAAGCTGTAAGGAAGAATGAAATTATGTCATGTACAGTTACATTCTTAGAATAAGAGACCATGGTTTCCTTCTACACCCCAGAGCTGACCTGTGCCACAGCTCTCCATACTCAAATCCCACTGAGAGAGAGCTGGTCTCCCAAGGGTGCTGACACACCTGAGAGGATAGATGAAGCCACCATTTCTGCTCAAATTTCTGCCCCAAGAGGGCAGAGACATCAAGAAACAGTAACCAAGGAATAGCCAGGGACAGGATCCTTCCAGTTTCCATCTGTACCTGGAGGTGACCCTGTGCCACAGCTCTTCAAGCCCAAAATCTTCCAGGGGAGAGCAGGTCTCCCAGGGGTACTGCTGACACACAGGCTTACAGGAGGGAGAAACCACAGTCATAGATAGCAAGACAAGCTAACAACACAGATAGCCAGATGAAGAGAGGCGAGTGCAACAACATAAGCAACAGAAAACCAAGGCTACTTGGCAACATCAGAACCCAGTTCTCCCACCACAGCAAGCCCTGGTTATCCCAAGATAACAGAAAAACAAGACTCTGATTTAAAAACACATCTCATGATAATGACAGAGGACTTTAAAAAGGACAATAAATAACTACCTAAAAGAAAAACAAAAGAACACAGGGAAACAGGTATAAGCCCTTAAAAAGGAAACACAAAAATCCCTTAAAGAATTACAGGAAAACACAACCAAACAGGTGAAGGAACTGAACAAAACATCCAGGATCTAAAATTGGAAATAGAAACAATAAAGAAATCACAAAGGGAGAGAAACCTGGAGATGGAAAACCTAGGAAAGAAATCAGGAGTCATAGATGCAAGCATCACCAACAGAATACAAGAGATAGGGGAGAATCTCAGGGGCAAAAGACATCATAGAAAACACTGACACAACAGTCAAAGAAAATGCAAAAAGCAAAATGCAAAAAGCTCCTGACCCAAAACACCCAGGAAATCCAGGACACAATGAGAAGACCAAACCTAAGGATAATAGGTATAGAAGAGAGTGAAGATTCCCAATGTAATGGGCCAGTAAATATCTTCAACAAAATTATAGAAGAAAACTTTCCTAACCTAAAGAGAGAGATGCTCATAAACATAAAAGAAGCCTACAGAACTACAAATAAATTGGACCAGAAAAGAAATTACTCCAATCAATAAGAATAAAAACACCAAATGCACAAAACAAAGAAAGAATATTAAAAGCAGTAAGGGAAGAAGGTCGAGTAACATATAAAGGCAGACTTATAAGAATTATACCAGACTTCCCACCAGAGACTATGAAAGGCAGAAGATACTGAGAGGATGCCATACACACCCTATGAAAACATAAATGTCAGTCTAGGCTACCATACCCAGAAAAGCTCTCAATTAACATAGGTGGAGAAATCAAGGTATTCCATGACAAAACCAAATTTACACAATATCTCTCCACAAATCCAGCCCTACAAAGGATAATAGATGGAAATCTCCAACACAAAGAGGGAAACTACACCCTAGAAAAGGCAAGAAAGTAAACTTTTTTCAACAAATCTAAAAGAAGTTAGCCACACAAACATAACTCCATCTCTAACAACAAAAATAATAGGAAGCAACAATCACTATTCCTTAATATCTTGTAACATCAATGGACTCAATTCACCCATAAAAAGACATAGACTAACAGACTGGAGACTACAGAGAATCAAATTATCTTATCAAAAAAATGGAGAAAAGAACTAAACAGAGAATTCTCAGCTTAGGAAACTTGAATGGCCAAGAAGCACCTACAGAAATGTTCAACATTCTTAGTCATCAGTAATTCAAATCAGAAATTCAAATCAAGACAACCCTGAGATTCCACCTCACACCAGTCAGAATGGCTAAGATTAAAAACTCTGATGACAGCAGATGCTGGCAAGGATGTGGAAAAAATTGCTGGTGGGATTGCAAGTTGGTACAACCACTCTGGAAATCAGTCTAGAGGTTCCTCAGAAAATTGGACATAGTACTACCTGAGGACCCAGCTATACCACTCCTAGGTATATACCTAGAAGATGCTCCAACATGTAATAAGGAAACATGTGCCACTATTTTCATAACAGTCATATTTATAATATCCAGAAGCTGGAAATAGCACTGATATCTCTCAACAGAGGAATGAATATAGAAAATGTGATACATTTATACAATGGAGTGCTACGCAGCTATTAAAAACAATGACTTCATGAAATTTGCAGGCAAATGGATGGATCTAGAAAATATCATTCTCAGTGAGGTAACCCAGTCACAAAAGAACACACATGGTAGGTACTCACTGATAAGTGGGTATTAGGAAAAGAGTGAGGAATACCTACAATACAATTCATGAACCACATGAAGCTCAAGAAGAAGGAAGACCAAAGAGTAGATGCTTCAGTCCTACTTAGAAGGGGGAACAAAATAATCAAGGGAAGTAGAGGGTAGGAGGAGCTTGGGAGTAAGAAAGGAGGGGGAGGGGAAAAAGAAGGGCAGAATCAGGTATAGGAGGAGATGCAAGAGGTGTACAGAGGATCAGGAAATTTAACAGAGGTGTGTAGCAATGGGGATGGAGAACTAGGGGTGGCAACCACAAAGTTGGAGATCCCAGGAGACCAAGAGCCTCCCAGGACTCCATGGGGATGACATTAACTGAAATATCCCACAAAGGGGAGAAGGAACCTGTTGAAATCATATTCAGAGGTTAGGCATGGCCCCTCTGTTAAGGGATGGGGCCACACACCCATCTCTAGACTATTAACCCAGAATTGCTCCTGCTTAAAGGAAATACAGGGACAAAGAGTGGAACAGAGACTGAAGGAAAGGCCATCCAAAGACTGTCCCACCTAGGAATCCATCCCACACGAAGACACCAAACCCAGACTCTATTGCTGATGCCAAGAAGTGCTTGCTGACAAGAGCCTGATACAGCTGTCTCCTGAGAGGCTCTGCCAGATCCTGACCAATAAAGATGCAGATGCTAGCAGCCAACCATGAGCATAGGGACCCCAGTGGAGGAGTTAGGGAAAGGGCTGAAGGAGCTGAAGGGGCCTTATCTGACATCAATAGGAAGGGAGGCCCTTGGTCCTTTGAGGGCTTCTTGTCCAGTGTGGAGGGATGCTAGAGTGGTGAGGCAGGAGTGGGTGGAGCACCCTCACAGAAGCAGGGGGGAGGAGATCAGATAGGGGATTTGCAGAGGGGAAATAAGAAAGGGGATAACATTTGAAATGTAAACAAATAAAATATAAGATAAAAACAAACAAAAAAAGAGACCATTATATTAAATAAAAGGGACAGATTCAGAAAGAAAATTTCTGCTTGTTTTCTTTCATATACAGAATCTACATTTAAAACAGACAAAAATACTTGAGTGTAGAAATGGAGTGACTGGGGGAAGGTAAGCCAGAAAAAATAAAATAGAGACAAAAGAAGGGAAGGGATGAATATAATCAAGAATTCATGATGAAACCAACTATCTTTTATAAATAACACATACTAATAATATTTAGAAAACAGAAAGCAGAAAAAGCCATTTGGAAATGATTGCTTCTCATGTATATTTGTTAATAATAGGAGGAGCAGAAATTGTTCTTGAGAGCTTTGTAGAAGTATTTCAAATGTTATGATTTTTTTTTGAACTCACTTAAAATACTTTTAATCAATTGTTTAAACTTAATAGTAATGTGCCACATAAAATGTGCAAAGCAGGAAATTTAGAAATATTGAGAAATTATTCTACAGTATTAGAAGATGAAAAGTGCATTTACCATTTGCTTCCTCTTGTATTTTACATGGGTGATTTATTTGCATTTCTGCAAAAGTAAAAGTAAAGTGAAGTTAATATTAGCTCTGTTTGAAGGCAGCATAAGTGAGAACAACAGGAGTGTAAATTTAATTCTTTAACAGTGATAAATCCATCAGCTGATCCAAGTATGGTATTGCCAAAACATATTTCCAAATATTTGTATATCCTCTGTAAGGGATATCTGTCCATGTCACACTAGCAATGAGGACATTCTGGGACACCATGGGAGTTCATCTTCTATGATGTTCAGTTGTGACAAAGTCATCTTGCACCTTTTTCCACTGAGAGTTGCCTTAATCCTCACCTTGACAATAAAGTTCAATATCTGAATGTATTAAGCCTTGTGACATGAAGGGAATCCACCTGAAGGAAACAAAAAACAGGACAAGAAAATAAGGAAACTCACTTTCTTTTCTCTTTTGTAAACATTATAAATATTTTAAATAGCAACCACGTGACTTGCCTCCATTTGGGTTGATAACCTCATCAAGATGGAAGCAACCCTGTGACTGGTAGCCATCTTTTCTAAAGTTGAGGGGCACATGCCATAAAACTTCACCGCCACCTTGGTTAAAATAGCAGTGTAATTTAAAGCAACTAAAGCACCAATTATAAAACTTCTCAGTCCTGCTGAGACCTCTGCTTATGGCCAGATCCCCTTGTAGTTTAAGGAGACAATAACAGGTCTTCAAAATACTTAGAATAGGATCAATTTTTATGATTAAATATAATCAAGATTTATAAATTCCTAAGGTCATAAAGGCCTACTCAATTTAATAGAAATTGGCTTAGAGATTATGTCTAACCCTTATGTCTTTGCTGACATTGTTCAATGCCAGAATAAATTTCTAAGGTTTATTCAGATTACCAAACACTGTCTTAAAGATATATGTCTAAAGTTTAGTTCTGATGCTAAAGATCTTCAACTAAAAAATTTAAAGTCCCAAATTTCATAGTGAAAAGCTATAAAATCTTAATCTTACAAAAGTTACTAACTTGTAAATTGTTAAAGATAATTAAAACATGCAGTTTAATGCTTGGTTACCTTATAAATTGTCAATTTTCTAATGTTCTCAAAACTATATTTAGTAACTTAGGATGGCTATACTGCTCATAGCCATACTAAGTACAGCTATTATTTATTTAATAACAAGCTTTCTTTAGCCTCCTATATGTGTTGCCAAGGTAAAGCCTAACTCAAGTAACAAAAAGAGAGTACAGTTTATTTAAAATCATGTAAACTCAACAGACAATAGTCTTTAAATTCTTCAGATGTTTGTTGAATATAGCATTTAAAATGTTTAACAAAAAAATTTCCCATGTTAGATAGAAATGCCAGATCTTAGAGTTGACCCTAAGGTGTCCGAAGAAGATGTCACCTAGATTGTGGGAATGTTATCCACTGCCAGCTCTCTGCTGGCAGGTATGGGTGAGAGGAGGGAACCTGATCCAACTGAATTTTTCTAGGCTGAGTGGAATGGTGAGTGTTGTGGCTCAGGTCTCCTTCCTTCAGGAGAATAACCACCCTGAGCCAGGAGTCTGTCAAAGCAGGAACTCGGTTAGTTTAATTGAATCAATCTTTTTGTTTATAAAAGGCTGAGAGAGGAGGTGAATTATTTTTGCTGAGGTGAGATGATGTAGGGGGAGGGGAAGGTGAGGAAAGGTATGGGGTGACTGACAGAGCCAACAAAGTTATTCTGTGTCAGCTAGACAAAGGCAGGCTTAAGCAGGTCCTGCTGAGCCACTCCTGTACTGAAGTGACTGAGACAGTTTACAAAACTTGTACTAGGCTTGGGTTTGTCCTCAAGGCTAAAACCAGGGCCAAAATGGGGCCTAACAATCCACTAGGAAAAGAATTGTCCCATGCCTTGCCTACTGCCAAGGCTCTACCTAAACTGAGGACTTTTGGGTTGGTTGTCCTACTCTGCTGGCCTATGTAAGTTCATTTTCCCAAGTTCCTTCTCAAAGGAAAATCTCTGAGCTTTCCTGGGTCTGGGAGCTGAAGGCCAGTCCTGCTCTGTGTGACAGCTAAAGGTTAAATATTGTCCTATATGACAGGTGAAGATCTATGACCTCTGCCCCTAACTAAGCGATGGAAACCATGGGAGCCTAGGGTGTCCATCAAGGTAAAGGTCTCTTATCATTGATACATAAAACTTTGGATTATACTTCCTGCTGTAATTTATCCTGCTCAGATCCCTGACAGAGTCAAGAGAGCTAAGCTTTGTTGGCAAGCATACCAGCTATAGCTGCATTTTCTTCATATTTAAAAATCATGCCTCAGGCCCCAGGCCTCACTTTCTTAGGTCTTCAGCTGAGAAAGACAGTTTACTTGGCTACCAGACTCTGAAAAGTGATAAACTCACAGATTACTAACCCCACCCCACAAGTTTTGGGGGATTCCCAAGCTTTTATAGGACTCAAAGGCTTGAGTCCACTACTCTTTCTACAATATAGATTTTTAGTACAATGCTAACATATTGAAAACATTTATCTCTTTTTGTAAACTTAAAAAAATTATGTAAGCTTGAAGGAATTGACTTGGATCCACCTCTTACAGATCAACTGGACCCCAGAGAAGTATGCCTGTCAACCAACAGTCTTAGCTTCCTTCCATGCCTATTGCTTATTCGTGATGATAAAAATCTCTCTCCCCTGGTCCTGGGACTCCCCTCTCCAACTACCAGGACTACGTATGGGCCTGGAACTTTGAATCATACATCCAAGATAAAATTTTTCCTTAGCTCTTTAACTTCCCTTCTGTCTGTATCTGTTTCAACTTATTTCCAGCCAACTGAAGACTACAAATTGTACTTCCCTAGCTCCAGGTGGTTCTCCCGAACCTTAGTAGCAAGTAATACAGATATCACTCAGCCTGTCCTTTGACTAGCATCCCAACCTTCCTGCCCCACCTCCAAACAGCAACACCCCAATTTAGGCCTGAGATAGCTACGGAAAAAATAAAAAAGTAGCTGTCCTTTCATTATCATTCAAAGCCCGGAATGTTAAATCTCAAATCCAGGGTATCTCAGTACCTGTGGCTCCTCCCAGCATTTCTCACCCCGCCCCTACCCTAAACCTCTCCCTCCCAGCATCCCTTCCCTCAACCTGACCCCTATTATAACTCAACCATTTTAGCTACACCAGTCTCTTGGTCCTCTGGCCAAGCCACCTCTCTTGGTAGGTGGCTCCTCTCTTGCTCTCCCTGCCCCCAAGCTCCCACGGTCCAGTTTGTGGGCTGGCTGGCTTCAACCTAGACTCTTTCCTCTGACTGCTAAAATCTACTTATCCAGGCTTCAGTGGTCATCATCATGTCCTCCTCCTTTGATCTCATTTTTTCATTCAATGTTTTCAATGGGCAGCTGATTACCAATGATGGAATGGTAGAAGAGATCCTTGAGTCTATGCTTCCAGCCCCACCCACAAACAAGCAAGATTCATCTCTGCACCGCATTCTGTCATTTTCCCACCAGCACTTCTTGTCACCTTTTCACCAAGGAGTAGCTCAAAGTGACAAAGAAGAGCACAGAAATGTGTGGCAGTCAAATACATGCTCAAAATAGCAAAGGATGATTAACACTGGCTTCTTTCAGAAAAAAAAAAATTCAGTGTAATTAAATGATTGCTCATGATCTCCTGATAATTTTTATTATTCTTTTCTCCCCATAAAAAGAGTGTTTGACATTTCTTTATTTTATCAAAACATTTATATCTTTTCAAAGAGTATAATATTCATCATTTCCTTTTATTTCCATAAAGGAAAAATAAAATGAATTGCCAATAAGTTAATTATTTTGAAAATAAGTAGATGAATAAATTACTTTTAATGAGACATCTGAAGATGCTCCCGAGATAGAAAACTAATCCATGACCTCTAAGGTTCCCCACTTAGAATTCTGTGATACTTACCCTCTTCTTGCCTTCTCTTATTTTTTTTTTCTTTCCAGAAATATTGACTAAATCCCTACTTGGTACAAGAAACCATGCTGAGAATTAAAACAAAATGCTTAAGGCCTTGTCCTTAAGAAGCTTATCATCTGGCACCCAAGACAAACACTTTCACAGCGACAGTGATGCTATGTGGTACATACCGAATGGAGCTCTAAGTGAAACATTTGAGGATTTTTTGGTTGTTGCTGTTATTGATTTTGTTTATTTGCCTTTTAACATTTGGGGGTTTTAAAGAAAGTAAACATGAGTTCACTCCTGGTGAGAAGCCAGGGAAAAGCTTCATGGGATGGACAGCTGCTTGTCTGACACATAAAAGGGAGAAGATTAATATAAATACAAGAGAATGAATTCTTAAGAAATGACCAGTATAACCTGGAGAATGTTTAAGGAAGGGTGCAAATTGTACTTTACTCATAAGAATTTTAAGACTAAAAAGTCAAAGGTGAAGGCTGATTCATTTGAAACTCACCACCACAACCCTGCACACAGAGGCAGTCTGGGAGTGAGGTTCTCCTATCAAATGGACTTATACAAAAGAAGTCTACATCATAAAAGGGATGCTCCAGAGTCCTTTCCTATCCTGCTCACAACAGGACTGACTCTGCCCAACCTGGGAATCTTTCCCATATTCAATTACCAAACCCAGACACTATTGTGGATGCCAGCAAGGGCTGGATGACAGGAGCCTGATATAGCTGTCTCCTGAAAGACTCTGCTAGTGCCCATCTAATACAGAAGTAGAGGCTCACAACCATCCATTGGACTGAGCACAAGGTCCCCATTGAGGGAGCTAGAGAAAGGACCCAAGGAGCTGAAGGGTTTGCAGTCCCTTAGGATGAACAATATGAACTAGCTAGTACACTCAGAGCTCCCAGGGACTAAAACACCAACCAAAGAGTACATATGGTGGGACTCATGGCTCCAGCTGCATATGTAGCAGAGGATGGCGGAGTTGGTCATCAATGAGAGGAGAGGCTCTTGGTCCTGAAGGTTCTATGCTCAATGTAGGGGAATGCCAGGACCAGAAAGTGGGAGAGGGTGGGTTGATGAGCAGGGGGAAAGGGTAGGAAACAGGATTTTTTTTTTCAGAGGGGAAATTGGGAAAGAGGCAGTCTGGGAGTGAGGTCCTCCTATCAAATGGACTTATACAAAAGAAGTCTACATCATAAAAGGGATGCTCCAGAATCCTTTCCTATCCTGCTCACAACAGGATATCATTTGAAATATAAAGAAAATATCTAATAAAAAATAAAAAAATAAAACTAAAAAAAAAGAAAAGAGGGTGGGGTTTTCTTATATTGTCTTTTGGACTAAGGGAGATTGAAAATTATTAGGAGGTCTTTAGTGAGGTGAAATTAGAAAAAAAAAAGTCTACATCATCAAAGGAATGCTGCAGAGTCCTTTCCTGTCCTGCTCAACACAGGACTAAGTCTATGACTTATTTGTAAGTTGACCAATTTAGAAAACACTTCCTGAGTATCCATAATGGTTTTTGTCCTGTGGACAAGACTTTGTTTACAATTTCCTGCAGGCACAGGCATTTCTTGTAATCTTCTTGAAATGTCGTTTAGAGTCAGTAAGCAAGGGAAATTCTTTGTAAATCACTACAGTAGGGTTGGGTGAGGATGGGTAGGACTAGGTGGGGATGTGTAGGGATGGGTGGGGATGGGTAGGGATGGGTGGAGCTGGGTAGGGA
>JADRCC010571461.1:0-17054 GCA_019843855.1 Hylomyscus alleni
GGCTTGTAATTTGTGGGAATCTCAAAAATGAAGATAAAGACATCAAAGCTTCCATAGTACTGATCTTAATTATTTTATTGTGGGTCTCAGTGCAAGGAAATCAAGTAATCATGTATCACATTACATTTGTTTTTGTAGGTTAGGTGTATGCGTAATGTATTTTACTTTATTGGGGCAGGGTCTCCTTGAATAGATTAGGCTGCTGCACTTGAATGCACAGAGCTCAGGTTGCCTCTGCATCCTGAATGCCAAGATTAAGGTTGTTTGCCAATATACCATCCTTCTAACAGTCTGTGTCAGGCAACCAGGGTTCAGTTGACAACCCTGTGGTTACTTTAAAGGGACAGTTGCATCTTACAGATGAGTGAACACTTTCCTAAGCACTCTCTGGGATTCTTTTAGAGCCAGGTTATGATTTGTTCATATTAGTACATTTTTATTCTTATCAACAGTACCATTCTTTGTCCACTGTTTTGGTTTAGTCAGTTAATATTTGAAATTTAAAAGGTTTTTGATTGACTGGGATGATAATTGGAGATTGATTTTTTTTTTTTTTTTTTTTTTTTTTTTGGTTTTTCGAGACAGGAGATTGATTATTAAAGGTACATGAGAAAAATTACTTGTATGGGTGGTAACAAGCATATATACTAATATAGGTACATATTCCACATATGTTAAAAATTCTTGGATAACCCCATGATATTACTCTAGAAATAGCGCATTGACCAAGTAAGACTCATCCAATGAGCCTGTTATTTTTGAAAATACTGAGGATCTTTTGAGCTAGGATAAATTGAGGCTCTACTGTCCTATCTTTAAAAGACAGAATGTTTACGTTTGGCACCAGTTACCTGAGGTGATCCACAACTAACCCAAGAGACCCAAGTAATGCAATGTATATAGTTTTTAAAAAAAAAGATATATAATGAGATTTATAAACAAAACCAAGTTTCAGATTATTTCAACTTCTAAATTCTGTCTTGAGTGCTGCAATTGTAGATATGCAATCCTACCAAACTTGGCTAGGCTAAAGATCTTGATTATAGTTTTTAAAAATGTATCATAAGTTTTTCTCTAGTGTATATATGTGCATGCCTTGTTCCTATAAAGGTCAGAAGAGAGTGAGCATTGGATCTTTAGGACTGTAGTTGAGGATGGTTGTGAACCACACCATGTGGGTTCTGATAACTAAACCTAACTCCTTTTTTATGTCCTCAAATAAGTTTCCCTGTGTAGCAGCCATGGTAGTCCTGGAACTCACTTTATAGACCACCAGGATGGCCTCAAAAACTCCTCCTGAGTACTGGGATTAAAGGCATACAATACCGTGCCCAACTAAGAACAAAAGATCTTATCTGCTGGGCCATCTCTCTAGCCTCTTAATTGTGCCTGTGTGTGTGTGTGTGTGTGTGTGTGTGTGTGTGTGTGTGTGTGTTGGGGGCTTATTAAATAAAGCTGGCTGTTTAACAATCAAGTTATATAAACTGTAATTGGAAGTTGTTTACCCCTACTTTTTATAATATTTACCTTGGCGTTCATCTTTTCATTCTATTACTCTTTGTGCCTGATTATATCCTTAAAATTGATGTTCTAGCTGGAGTTACACTGTTTAAAACAGGGTCTATCCTAAATTCCAATCCTAGTATAGCATCCGTTAAAGAATGTCTGTGATTTATATCCACTGTATATAATGTGGACCTTAGATTAAACTCCTTGATAAAAGGAAAAACACTCTGTTTTAAGTCTCCATCATAGCACAAGATTTATTTTTTGAACTGAATGTAGTTGTTTTGGAAATTAATTAATTAGCACCTTCCAAGTTGAAACTAAATGTTATTTCATGAAATTTTACAGTTACTTCAGCTTACTGATATTATAAGTGGTTGATTTTGATGTAGCCAGAAAGCTAACATTGCTTAGGAGCCATTGAAATAGTGTATATATTCAGGATAACGGGCCATCACCCAAGGTGGTCTCTAAAACAGGCAATTTGAGGTAGGGTTGCAAAAGAACCAAGCACCTAAGAAAGTCTTGTCCATGTCTATGTTGTTTGTCTCAGTTTTTTTGTTTGGTTTTTTTTAAAGATTTATTTTTATGTGTATGAGTACACTGTAACTGTACAGATGGCCATAAGCCATCATGTGTGTGGCTCCTGTTGAACTCAGGACATCTCCTCGCTCCGGCCCCGCTCTCTCTGGCCCAATTTAGATTTGTAACAGTGAATTCTAACTATTGCATGGAAATAACTCACTAAAGCATTCTGAGCCATGGACACTTAAAACCATGAGCCTCCTCAGATCTGTCATTGCTAGGAATGATAGTCCCTTAGGAATTGGCAAGGGTTATTGCATAGGTTACTACCTGGATTTTCCATATTCTTATTCTAAATTGCAGACAGGCTATAAGAGTACCATTTTAATTTGAAATTAAGACCTAGAATAGCTGGAGAATGTCCCTTACCTGTCCTCTTTCTGTACCTACTCTAGGATGTGTGTGCATGCTTGTGTGTTGTGCACATATGTTGAAACAGTGTCTCATTTTGTACAGTCTAGACTAGCCTCATTCATAATCTCTTGCATTGGTCCAAGTCCAAGCTTATCAGCATAAGCTACCAAGCTCAACTATTAGAATATTTATACTTATTTTTGTTTGTTTTTTTAAGATTTATATGAATACACTGTAGCTCTCTTTAGGCACGCCAGAAGAGGGCATCAGATCCCATTACAGATAGTTGTGAGCCACCATGTGGTTGCTGGGAATTGAACTCAGGATCTCTGGAAGAGCAGTCAGTGCTCTTACCTGCTGAGTCATCTCTCTAGCCCTTAAATTTAAGTTTTTTAATTTGCTTGTTTGAGACATGATCTCTACATAGCCCTCACTGTGTCTACAAGTATCTATACTTTACAATGTTAGGTCATATGATCTATGTGTGGGAATGCCTTTTTAGTTATATTGAGCTTGCTTTAAATTTTTTAGCTGCATTTATTGTGGTAATTAGAAAGATAGGAATTTAAGTAACTGAACTCTCTTGATCCTCTTGTGCTGGGAGTGCTGGGATTATATGCTTGTATACCTGACATGTGTTGCTACATAGACCAGAGCATTAAGTATCTTGCCAGTCACTGTCCATCTTACTCTTTTGAGATAAGCTCTCTTAGTAAATGCATAGCTCACCCATTATAGCTAGATTAACTGCTTGTCCAGCTTTAAGGTGTTATGCATCCATTATCACACCTGACTTTTCAGTATGGATGCTGGAGATAAGAACTCATGCAAGTACATACTGACTAAACCATTTCCCCACCTTCCTCATTTAATTTACTCTTAAAATAATATCAAAAGTCCAGTGTCTCTGGAATTTGAGTAATCACACAAATTCCTCACAGAACTGAATACTTGACAATTTTAGTGAGTCACTCAATATATTCATGTTTTAATTACTGAAATAATGCTAAGTTTGATCTAACTTCTGTTTTGACAGTTTGTTGCATATTCTAAGGACCCAGACATAGGCTTGGTGGCCCGTCTCTTGTTTTTCCTGGTTTATGACTTTCGGCTTTGTGGAATACGGCTGAGATGAAAGGATTTATTGACGATGCGAACTACTCCGTTGGCCTGTTGGATGAAGGAACAAACCTTGGAAATGTTATTGATAACTATGTTTATGAACATACCCTGGTAAGTGTGCCATATTACTCAAGTATGATGTTGGTAATTTTCCATATTTGAAAATACATGGTTGGTTATGTTTCTCAGACACTGATTTGACTAAAAGAACTTGGTCCGGGTAACTCTTACAGCTTTATTTTCATTTCTTTGTCAGTGTGTGTTGATACAGTTTAATTACTTATGCTAGTAACTATTTACTACCAGGAAATGATCATAAAACCCTGTTTATTACTACTTTTAGTGTTATCATTTATTTTTATTATAAGATTATTTCCATTTATTTATGCAAGCAGTATAGCACATTTTTCTTTGTGAAAGCCAGATTTCTTATGTTCTCCAGGTTTCGTGAAGAGCTCTGAAGTTACTCTAGTTTTCAGTAAAAATAGCTTCTTAAACTTCATTATACAAATATAACCAAGTCTCCTAGCAACCCTAACATATTTCTCTACTTTGTTGTCAGGATTCTTGAGGGGGAGTGGCACTTGATGGTAGACACACCTGCAAACAAAAGCTATTCATATCATATTCTTAAGGACACTTTTTTTTTTTTTTAAAGATCTATTTATTTTATTTATATGAGAGTACACTGTAGCTCTCCAGACACACCAGAAGAGGGCAAGATCTCTTTACAAAGATCTCAGCCACCATGTGGTTGCTGAGAATTGAACTCAGGACCTCTGGAAGAGCAGTCAAGGCTCTTAACCGCTGAGCCATCTCTCCAGCCCATTAAATTAGCACACTCTTAATTAAATCTTAATTTGCTTTTCTCATGTCAGGTAGAAATACTACCTATATTCATTCTATTTGACCTTTAAAGTCATTGCATAGTGACAATTTGTCCTCAACCCTTAACTACTTAAGCATAGTGAGTATGTTCTTTCCCATGTATCTTCTTTTTAGTGGTTTTTTATTTTTTTCTTTCATTATCATCAATAGACAGGAAAAAATGCATTTTTTGTGGGGGATCTTGGGAAGATCGTGAAGAAGCACAGTCAGTGGCAGAACGTGGTGGCTCAGATAAAGCCGTTTTACACGGTCAAGTGCAACTCCACTCCAGCTGTACTTGAGATCTTGGCAGCTCTTGGAACTGGATTTGCTTGTTCTAGCAAAGTAAGTATTTCTCTTTTCCACTAAAAGCTTTTTGAAATCACTAACTCCTAGACACCAGTAGAACAAATACAAGAAGTTTGATGTTTGGGTTTAAAATAACTATTTAAATGGAATCTTTTACTATGTTTAGTTAATCATGGGAAGTCTACTAATGTTTCAAGTGTATTGATGAAAGGGATGTCACACTGGCGAACTTTGGAGAAACATTTTTATCAAGAACATTTAAAAAAGATTTATTTTTTATTTTAAAATTATTTTTTATCTGTGTATATGTATGTATACCACATTACTTACCTACTACTGACAGAGGCCAGAAGTGGTTGTTGGATTCCCTGGGAATAGAGTTATGGATGGTCATACACTTCCATGTAAATAGTGCTGGGAATCAAACCTAGGTTCTCTGCAAGAGTAGCAATTTTCTTGTTAGCTATGATAGTTGGTTTCTTTAATTCCAGCATTTTGGAGCTAGATTCAGGTTCAGGAGTTCAAAGCTAGTCTTAGTGACATAATGAGTCTGAGCCAGCCTAGGGTATGGAAACTCCCTCTCAAAATAAAATATCTTCATTCTTAGGCTATCTACTCTCTTTGTACTTTTCTTTTGAAACAGGATCTGTTTCTTTTGAAACAGCTCAAGATGTTTTAAAACTTTATGTAGCTGAAGATGTCTTTGAATTTCTGTTCCTCTTACTCTACTTCCCAGGTTCTAGGGACAGGTAGGGGCTACTACATCCAATTCATATGGTTCTATGGATCAAAGCCACTTCATACATGTTAATTAGCCAAGCACTCTCTACTAATTGAGCTATATCCTCAGTCATGTTCTAAGATACTGCTGACTACAGTAAATATAACCTTTGAGATTGCTCCTGTTAAATGTCTTTTGTGAGGGTGGAGGACATGGCTCAGTGGTTAAGAGTGCATGCAACTTTTCCCAGCACTTAGCAGGTCACAACCTGTAACTCCAGCCCAGGGGGATCCAGTGTGTCTAGCTTCTAAAGGTCACTTTTATTCCAGTGGAGACGGGGAATGGGAGAGGGAAAGCACACACAAAAATACATATACATAAGTAAGATTGTATTTATAATTTTTACTATATTTATGTGTGGATGCTAATAAGTTCCGAGGTACCTGTGAAAGTCAGGACATCTCTTTGATAGGGTCATTGTTCTACCATATAAGTCCAGGGGATTGAACTCAGGTAATCAGACTTGGCAACATGTGCCCTTAGGTTTAGCTAGCTCACTGGTCCTGTTTGTTTTTAAAACACAAGAGTAGAGAAGCATTACCAAGATGTGAATTCTGTGACATATTAGTTTAATTAAAAGATAAAACTAATTTATGGAACAGTTTAGAAGGTATGTGCTCTTGGGTTCAGTCCTCAGCAGGGGAAAAAAGGATAAAGTATTCCAAAGTGATTAAAAATTTTCCTGTTAAATGATTGTGTTAATAAATCTTTTACAGAATGAAATGGCTTTAGTGCAAGAATTGGGTGTATCTCCAGAAAACATCATTTTCACAAGTCCCTGTAAGCAAGTGTCTCAGTTAAAGTATGCAGCAAAAGTTGGAGTAAATATTATGACATGTGACAATGAAATTGAATTAAAGAAAATTGCAAGGAATCACCCAAATGCCAAGTAAGTGTATACCTAAGTACTTGAAAATATTGTCGCTACTTAGCATTAGTTTGTGAAGCTATCTTAGGGGAGCAATAATGGCAGAATCGGTATGTATTGTAATTTAACATTATTCGGAACTTATGAGAAGGGCTGGTAGCATTTTATTTTCTGCCCACTTATGATCATTTTTATGGAATTGAGATATAGTCGTATATTCTGGGATATGACTTATTAGCTCATGGAAGAAAATTCCATGGTGTGATCATCAAATTATGGTCATAGCTCTGTGTGTTGTTCCTCAAAGTTTATATATATGTTCCCAGAAGCTTGTATTTCTTCTGCCTGATTCAGCATTTCTCAACTGCTGACTCTCAGCCTTTGGGGATCAAATGACCCTTTCACAGGTGTCTCCTAAGACCATTGAAAAACACATCTATTTACATTATGATTCATAACAGCGGCAAAATTACAGTTAAGAAGTAGCAATGCAAATAATTTTATGGTTAGGGTCACCACAACATGAGGAACTGTTGCAGCATTGGGAAGATTGAAAAAATAATGGTCTAACTTGGTGGCTTTAATGGTATTAAGGCATTCATTACCCTGAAAACATTTGGATAAAGGTCTTGGGGGGAAAATTACAGAGAAACACTTGTTTTTCCTCAAAGAAATATGCTCAATCTTCAGAAAACAGGCGAGCTTTAGCTTCTTTGGCTCACTAGAAAACTCTAGGAACCTCGATAATTTTAAAGGCCCTTATTACTATTTTTATTGAAAGACATTGATGGCATTGCTGTTGAATTTAGTCTTTTTTGGTAGATTCTTGGACTGATGGACTTCATTTGGAAGTAATGTCATCTTTCATTCCAGAGCCCAACTGATACTCATGCTGCTACAACACAGTTTTAACTTGCTGCATTTCCATAGTCCCATCCTTGCAAGCTTCATGCCTTAGGCCCTAATTGCTAGTTTTTTCTCTATACAGGATTGTTTTTCATTAGGTTCACTTGATTCATCCATCGCTGGATTTGGGAACACTGGCAACATAATCAACATACTTCCTACAATCTTCAGGCTTCACATGTGCTGATGATGATGTAAACCAACTCTGCCCCAATCATCTTCCCCTTCTCTTAGGGTCTTACTACAGATTGCAACAGAAGATAATATTGGAGGTGAAGATGGTAACATGAAGTTTGGCACTACACTGAAGAACTGTAGGCATCTTCTGGAATGTGCCAAGGAACTTGATGTCCAAATAATTGGGGTTAAGTGAGTATTTATAATGTTTTTTAGTACAGTAAAGAATAAACATGTCGGGGCTGGTGAGATGGCTCTGGGTAAGAACACCGACTGCTCTTCCAAAGGTCCTGAATTCAAATCCCAGCACCACATGGTCATAATGTGATCTGACGCCCTTTTCTGGAGCTGTCTAAAGACAGCTACAGTGTACATATTTACAGTAATAAATAAGTCTTTGGGCCAGAGCAAGCAGGTTTGACCAGAGTGAGCAGAGGTCCTAAAAAAAGTCAATTCCCAACAACCAGATGAAGGCTCATAACTATCTGTACAGCTACAGTATGTACTCATATACATAAAATAAGTAAATAATGCCGGGCAGTGGTGGCACATGCCTTTAATCCCAGCGCTTGGGAGGCAGAGGCAGGCGGATTTCTGAGTTTGAGGCCAGCCTGGTCTACAGAGTGAGTTCCAGGACAGCCAAGGCTACACAGAGAAACCCTGTCTCGAAAAAAACAAAAATAAAATAAAATAAGTAAATAAATCTTTAAAAAAAAAATAAACATGTCTTTTTTTGTTTGTTTTTTTAGATACGGTTTCTCTACGTATAGTCTTGGAGTTAGCTATGCAGCTGTGTAGATGAGGGTATCCTCAAACTCAGGAAGATCCACTTGCCTCTGCCTCCTGAATTATACTGTTATAAGTAAGCTTACATATTAAAGCAACAAGGTAACATAGGGTAATTAAATTTGTTGGTTTTGTTTTTACAGTATGAGGTATTGAACTCAAGCCTTTGCTTTATCAAGCTGTACTATATGCCTGTCTTCCTACACGGTCTTCTCTTTTATTGATTTTTTTTTTTTTTTTTTTTTTAGTTTTTTGAGACAGCCTTACTATGTAGCTCTGGTTGGGAAGTCTGCTTTACTTCCCAAGTGTTGTGATTGTTGATGTTTGTGTCACCATCTTAATTTGAATGAAAGGAAATTCCTCCCATTTCTAATATTTTTTTAAAATGACATTCAACCTATAAATTGTACAGATCATTCTGTATGTTTTTGTTTTGTTTTTGTCTCTTAATCCCTCAGTGACACTTTGAAGCTCAAATCAGACTTTGAAGCTAGGTATGGTGATGCCTATAATCCCAGCATTCAGGGATTAGAGACAGGAAGGAGGATTATGAGTTTAAGGCCAGCTCTGTGTACATGAGAGCTTGTCTCCAAAAGTAGGGTGGGGAAGGTAAGGTAGCCCTCGTCTATCTGTCCATCTGTCTGTTCGTCCGTCCTTCCTTTCTTCCTTCCATGTGAAGAACCAAGACACAATTGGGTGGTTTGGTGCTGGAGAGATGGCTCAGTGGGTAAGAGGACTGGCTGCTCTTCCAGAGGTTCTGAGCTCAATTCACAGCAACCACAAGTGGCTCTCAACCATCCGTAATGGGATTTGATGCCCTTTTCTGTTGTACTTGAAGATAGAGCACTCATATGTATATTTATTTGGTTAGGTTTGGTTGGGTTGGGTCTGATTTTGTTTAGGACACCATCTTGCTCTCTAGAACTGTATTAGTCAGATGATTCAGGATTCAAATGAAGGAGTTTGTGATGCCATTTGATTTATGGTGCTTGTTACTTTGTCATATACATAAAAGTAAGTCATGTCTTAATCCAAGAACTGTGACTGTTCTGTGTTAGCTTTCTGTTGCTATGGAAAACAGTTGGGGAGGAAAGGGGTTTTTGGCTTACAGGTCCATCAAAGAAAGCCAAAATAGGGACCCAAGGCAGGAACCTGGATGGAAGAACTGAAGCAGAGACCACAGCCAATATCTCCTGGCTTACTCAGCCTACCTTATACTATCCATATAAGTGACATTATTCATACTGGGCTTGGCTCTCCCATATCAATTAAAAGAATGTGCCCCACAGATATGCACATAGACCACTCTGATGGAGTCAGTTTCTCACTTGACGTTTTCCTAGGTAATTTTAGTTTATATGTCAAGTTCAGGAAAAGTATTTTTAGCATTTTGATGGTCTGATTTACTAAAATGCACTTTTGTTTATAGTTACACTATTTTTTGAACATTGTAGCATAACTATGGTAATTGGATTCTACTCATACCAATTATTTGGTAAAGTTAAAAAATATACTCAAAAGTATCATCATACTGAGTGATAATTGAAAGGAATTACTGAAAGTGCTTCAAAGCCATGCTTCTTTCAATTACTACCTTATTTCTTTCAGATTTCATGTTTCAAGTGCTTGCAAAGAATATCAAGTATATGTACATGCTCTGTCTGATGCCCGATGTGTGTTTGACATGGCTGTAAGTTCTTTAATTCTCTTGTTTTCAACCTGGGTGTTAATTCATTTCAGAATAGTTTTTAACTAGTATGAACTAATTGTTGCTTAAAATTATGTAGTACACACATAATTTGAAAAGTTTGCACCTGGTGCCCACAGAGGTCAGAGCCCCTGGAACTGCTGTTAAGTTGGGAACTGGATCCAAGTCCTCTGCAAGTAGCAAAGGGCTCTTAACCACTGAGCCATTTTTCTAGTCCTGCAGTCTTGCATACCTGATTTTTATCATTTTATTCATTCATTCATTTATTTTTTGTTTTTCCAAGCAGAGTTTCTCTGTGTATCCCTGGCTGGCCTCAAAATCAGAGAACTTCCTACCTCTGCCTCCCAGTCCTGGGATTAAAGATGGAGGTTGCCACACCTGGCTTCTTGATTTTAATACTAAAAGATTAAGGGTTCCAGGTGGGCAAAAAGATGAAGTAGAAATTTAATGTCTTAAAAGAAAACACAGACAAGATCAAGTAGATAAAATAAATATATAACATTTAGTCTCTTCCTGGTAGTAACAATCAAAGAAGTGCTGGTCAGTGGTGGCGTACACCTTTAATCCCAGCATTTGGGAGGCAGAGGCAGGTGGATTTCTGAGTTTGAGGCCAGCCTGGTCTACAGAGTGAGTTCCAGGACAGTCAGGGCTATACAGAGAAACAGTCTTGGGGGAAAAAAAAAAGCTGAGTTTTGATAGCAGACAAGTGCTAGTAACTTGAGTACTCAGAAAGCTGAGGCAAGAAGATAAGGCTAGCCTACATAAAGACTTTGTCTGGAAAAAAATGTAAAGCTGGTCATAGAATAAGCAACAAAAAAATTTAAAAAGAAAGTCAAAGTTATTGGTATCACTAAAAGTCAGAAATATTTAACCAGAAAAATGGGATTTGTTTTTGTTTATTAAGATCATTACAATTTGAAAACTTGAGGGTTTTTGTCTTTAGGGAGAGTTTGGATTTACAATGAACATGCTAGACATCGGTGGAGGCTTCACAGGAACTGAAATTCAGTTGGAAGAGGTACATTTTTTTTCAGGGGTTGGCTATATTGGGATAATCTGCTTTCTTTGCTTCATAATTGGTGAGTACCTAGATCAGAGTTTTTATAGAAACGTAAATTAAGGCCTCTAACATACCCGTCTTCAAATTTCTAAGAAAATAAACAGGAAACTAGACCTAGTTTAAAGTTTGAACTTCTTTGAACACTACTAAATCATAAAACCACTCACTTGTTGATTTGCTGATGTGCTAAGCATCAAATTCAGTCTCATAAGCTAGGCAAATAACTCATAAAATGTATTGTTTGAGTTGTATTTTTTTTTGTATTAGATGTCTGTCACATATGAACTCCCAACTTAGTGGCTACAATAGCAAGATGCATATCACTTCTGCCTCTATTCTGTGATGTCTGGAAGTGACCAATTGAAATTTTACTTTTCTGTTTTTACCAATTAAGTACAGTATTAGAATTTTTTTTAAATTCTATTATGACTGTTACCAAATGTGCTTATATAAAAATGTGCTTAATTGAAAATCCCTGCTAAGTTGGAATTGAATAGTTTTATTAGGGAACTTTTAGTAGCTTTTCGTTCTATAATCGAGTGTTTAAATTTAAATCTCTAATTTGAATCCCATAGGTTAATCATGTTATCAGTCCTCTGTTGGATATTTACTTCCCTGAAGGATCTGGCATTCAGATAATTTCAGAACCTGGAAGCTACTATGTATCTTCTGCGTTTACACTTGCAGTCAATATTATTGCTAAGAAAGTTGTTGAAAATGATAGATTTTCCTCTGGAGGTAAGTTATAAAGTTTATATCTCGTGTTTTAAATAAAGCTATACCACCTTGTGACTTTTACTCTAAAAGACTGTATTTTGTTGTGGTTTTGTTACATTCCTCTTGTCTTGGATGGAGAATCTACCTCTTACTTTACTAGAGGGGCAGAACAATTTTTTAAATCTACCCTCAAGTCAAACCAACAGAAATTGATCTGTGTAATTGTGGAAATAATGGCTTACATTAATAAAAATCAATTTTTAATTATGGAATAATCTTCCATAGAAAAGTTGGCTTTCTCACTACTGTTCTTACTGGTTTTCCTTTTTCCTTAGAATTCAGTCCAGGACTGCATTGCATGTTTTTTTTCTTTCCTTTACATTTGTTTATTTTGATAGTTTTGAAGGGTAAACTGTTTTGGTTTGATTTGATTCTTCATCTTGGTGGGGAATTCAGGAATTCTACCAGAGTTTTGGATTATTCTTATCAAATTAGAAAACACATAGTAATGGTCTGTTCTAATATTGGTGGTGTTGGATTTGGGTGATGGGTACTTGACTGGTTTTTGCATTATGAGGTTTGTTTGTTTGAAGATTTTGAATTTTATGTGTATGTGTGTGGTTTGTGTATGCTTGTGAAAATGAGTATAAGTGCTAAGAGTCTAGAGGTGTGGGATCCCTTGGAGTTAGAGGCAGTTGTGATCTGCTTGACAAAGGGATAGAAGTTGAACTTTGGGTCCTCTGAAAGAGCAGCATGCTCTTAATTGTGAGGCAACTTTCCAGCCCCCTGGGTTTTGCTCTTACTTATTTAGAAAAGAGGTCTTATTGTTGAAGTACAGGCTAGATAGGAAGTCACTGTGTAGCTAAGTTTCCTTCTATGTGAAATAATGATACTGCAGACGTGGACCACAAAAACAGGCCTCTGGATGCTTTACCTTGTGGTACATCAAGGTGTTTGGGACTCATTGTTCTTTCCCAGTCTTAGTACTGTATTGAGTCATTTTCTCCATGAAACCCTGGCTTGTTTTCCTGGTGGAGAATTTAAAACCCAAGAAGGGTGTGCTGATTCTATTGAGAGAAGGATTCCTGAGTATTGAGTAAAGTGTGTTCATTTTTTGTTGTTTTAAATTCATCTTTTGTTTTATTTCAGTAGAAAAAAATGGGAGTGATGAACCAGCCTTCGTGTATTACATGAATGATGGTGTTTATGGTTCTTTTGCGAGTAAGCTTTCTGAGGACTTAAATACCATTCCAGAGGTTCACAAGGCAAGTTTGTTTTTTCAAAATGTTTTTTGCAGTTTCAAAACTAACCAAAAAACCAAGCCTGCTAGGTAACTAAGTAGTTAAAGCACTAAGCCATAGATAGAGTCTACATGGCAACAAAAGAGAACTGATCTATTCACGCTGTCCTCTGACCTTCATTCATGCAGTCATGCACGCCTAAGCAAACACAAATATACATACAGAGAAATACATAACTAAAAATTTAAATAGAGATCAGAGTCCATTCTCATTATGTACAGGGTCCTGAATTCAACTGCCAGGAATCCCTACCTCCTTAAACCTTGTCTGTAATTATATTTCTTGGGTTTTGTTGTATAATGTATATTATATTATATAATATATATTTGTTTTTTATTATGTTTTTTGTTTTGAAGGTTTTTCCTAGGACTCATGTTCTCGTCTTTTCAGTTTATTTCCTTGTCATGGAGTTGATGATAATTGAGATTTGTGCCTGAACCTTGATAAACTGAAACTGCTTTTTACTCATCTACTCAAATACCTTAAAGAATTTGACAGATTTACTTTTTCTACAGAAATACAAGGAAGATGAGCCTCTGTTTACAAGCAGCCTTTGGGGTCCATCCTGTGATGAGCTTGATCAAATTGTGGAAAGCTGTCTTCTTCCTGAGCTGAATGTGGGAGATGGGCTTATCTTTGATAACATGGGAGCAGATTCTTTCCACGAACCATCTGCTTTTAATGATTTTCAGAGGCCAGCTATTTATTTCATGATGTCATTCAGTGATTGGTAAGGTGATTTTATTGAAAAGTAGATGGGATATATTAGTGGCAGTTTAGATTTACTGTTACCTTATATAATAAACATAGGCATAACTTAAAGTACTGAGAAAATGAAACATTCAAATGAGCATTTCATATAAATTTCACAGCATAACAGGTAAAGATAATAGTTTCCTTTTTCTTGTTTTTGTTTTGTTTGAGACTGGGTCTCTACATATATAGTTGTCCTGCGGGGTTGGGGAAGGAGGGAGGATGCACACACACCCCAGCCTGGCCTTGAACTCACAGAGACACAACTGTTCTTTCAGGATTAAGTGTACCGGAATTAACGGCATGTGCCATCACACTCAATGATAGTTCCTTCTTAAGTCTGTTCAGCCTTTTTAGTAAAAGTAGATAAGTCTTAGGGCTGCGGAGATGGCTGCCACACAGGCAGCTGTATTGGGGTGACCCTCATATGGAATTGAGTGATAAGAAAAAGGGCAGAAATGGGTGGATCCTTGGAGCTGGCTGCCTAGTCAATGTTTGAGTTTTAGGTCTAGGATAAGAGACCCTGTCTCAGAAAAATGAAGTGGAGAGCAATTGGAGAAGATACCAGAGGATGACTGCTGGCCTGGCACACAAGCACTAGTAGATCCTCTTCCCCTCCCCATTTTAAGTTTCCTTGTATTCCTATGTATGGGTGTGTGAAGAATGAGTGCTATTCTCTCACAGAAGTCAGATCCCCTGGAACTGGAATAACTCCAGGCTGTCCTGACTTACCTTATGGGTCTAGGAAGTCAGACTCCAGTCAGTGTGTTCTCTGAACCAATGAGGCATTCCTCCAGGCCACCAAACTCTTTCTAACATGGGTTTCAGAAATTAAATTTAGTATTTACTAGGCTTCTATGACAAGTTTTTTACCAGCCATCTCCCTGGCCCCAGAAATAGACAATGTTTTAGGACGGTCTGGAAGATTTAATTACTACTACCTGTTTCATTGTATGTGTGTGATATAAGTATTTAAATCCTGAGTTTTGTTTATTCTTAAATACAGGTATGAGATGCAAGATGCTGGAATTACTTCAGATGCAATGATGAAAAACTTCTTCTTTGCACCCTCTTGTATTCAGCTGAGCCAAGAAGACAGCTTTTCCACTGAAGCTTAAACAGGCATTAACGCTTCTTAAGATCTGAAGTCGCAGGTTAAGCTTGTCTGGTCTACATTCCAGTGTGGGGGAAAAAAATTCAATCAGTCTTTATTCTGTTAATTTTTTTGAAAACAAATTCATAGTAATAGCTACTTGGGACCAGACAAAATCAGCTTTCATCTATAATTCATTGGGGGTAATAGGGGATTTAGATAATGTATCCAGATTTAAACATACCAGTTTGACCCACCCCTTAAGCGTTTAAAATAAAATATGCAACAAAATGGATGACTTAGTGGAGATGGAAGCCCATTAATTGGGTTCCCCATCAAATTGTTTACATACAAGTACACAGTTTTTATAATAAGGATTCTTGTTAAGTCTTGTAAAGTTGATGTCTTTCACACAGATATATCACACGTGAGTGGAAGACCAGTGTGACTTCATTAGATATGTTTAATGTGTTTAGAATGTGTAAATTTGTGCTTTTGAACTGTAGTTTAATAAATGTAAAATTGCATCATAGTATTTGTTGTATTTGACCTAATGTAACCCTTGTATGATTGCAATAAAACTTTGTGTAGATTTTACTGTTTTTTCAGGCTAAAACTTTGGGAATGGGGCTAGCTAGCAAAGGTAGTTTTGAACTAGTTGTGTGTATGGTCTGTTTTGAGGGTTAGTTTTCTTTATAGCCCATTTACGTTTGGTTTGGCTCAATATACTTTTTAGTTATTTAATTAGTAATTTAAGTAAAAGTGTTTAGTAATCATTGTGAAGTTCTGGTTTATTATGGAGAGTTGATGTGCAGTAAGCATGATGTTTAACAATTTTAACACCAAAAAATGTTAATCCTGCATAAACTAGTTGTAATAATAATAGGTGTTTCTGTATAGATAGGATGCATAGAGTACCTCAGTAAATCGTTGAATCACAAATCTTTTGGCTGATAGAAAAGATTTTATTAAACACTGAAAACTTGGTGAGAAGGGGGAAAGAGACTGCAGAGGACTGCAGAACCCTAACCTTAAAGAAGGGCTATGTCTGTCTATTTCCAGCATCCTGATGCCCCTTCACACAGACGTTTAAATCCAGAGGGCTTTGGGGTGGTGAAGCACACTTTCTCACTTGTAATAGTATCAAATTGGAATTTTTTTTTGTTGTTGTTAATTGGTTTGAACCTAGTCCCTTAGTTTCTTGTTATTTCCCATTTGTTCAAGCTTAGTAATTCTTCCTTTGTACTAAAGCTTGGTGGTGGTGGGAGGATTTAGCATCACTAACCTGACCCTGTTGCGAGGAATTTTGGCTTTGTTCACTGCTAGTGTGTTAGTCCTAAGTCTCAGAATCACAGTAGTAATGAGACAACTTACAGGGGTCACTTTTCCTAACTTACTCTATGTTCACAAGTGGAATTCCTGTCCTCCAAGAGGAAATGTGACTTCACTTCGGTGCCAACGGACAGAACATTCTGCCTGTGCTACATAGGAGAAGTATGGGATGCACTTGAATAGCTGGATTTTACACCTTGATTTCAAGGTGGAAAGAAATTGATCATGAATCTCTAATTTCAAATCAAACCATTAGGTGCTTAATATTTTTGATTTGAATATTGCCCACTTGAATATCATGGGTTCTATTAATTGTAAGAATAACTAAGGACCCCAGTCCATTGTCATCTAGTTGCCCTTGGACTTTTTTCCAAGGTATAATACGGGGCTTTATGCAAAATTCCAAGCTACCATATGCATTGTTGTGGTCCAGAAATGCCAAAACTTAAAGGGTGGTACAACTTGAGTCCTTGGCTTGACTGTACACGCTTGGTCTTTGTGGCATATTGGTTTTGCCATCTGCATAGGAGAGTGGTTGTATGTAACACAGCCCAGAATTGCTAATCTCACATGTGAATGATAGGTAAACTTAAGAATGTCTGTATTGTATTTGAAGACTGTTTGCCATAAACCTAAAGTCAAACCTATGTATTTCAATTTGGTATGCTTAAGAATAATTAATGTAAAATCTTTTTTATATGATACTGTAATCTCAGTTCAAATTTAATTGCAAATATAAAACCCAAATGATTTCTATATATAGTAAATTGAACTGTAAAGGTAACTTGTGTGTGATTCTGAATACACAGATAAAATGTTTTTATTCCTC
>JADRCC010571464.1:0-11947 GCA_019843855.1 Hylomyscus alleni
CTTTTGGAGTCTGGAGAATTGGAGTTTCCTTTGAACCTGACATTATATGCTGCAGGCATAATCATATTTCATACAGGAATCACATTGGAAGAACTTTTATACTAATTAAGGTATATCATCATTTAAGAAAATTCAGATGAGTATGGAAATGATGTGATTTTTAAAAATCAGTAAAATTGCAGTGGTTATATTAAGATGAAACATACTTGAAATTAAAATAAAGTTATCTCATTTTAAAATGAAAGTAAAATATGTCATATAGTAGAATGAAATTTTTATTGGATATTTTATTTATTTACATTTCAAATGTTATCCACTTTCCCGGTTTCCCCTCTAGAAATGCCCTATTCCATCCTCTCTCTCCCTGCTCCTCCACCTACCCTGCCCTTCCTCTACACTGAAGGATCGAGTCCTCCCAGGACCAAGGGCCTCTCATCCCACTGATATACTACAAGGCCATCTTCTGCTACATATGTGGCTGGAGCTATGGGTCTCTCCATGTGTACAATTTGGTTTGTGGTTTAGTCCCAGGAAGCTCCAGGGGAGGTCAAGGAACTGAGAAGTTTCAGGGTGAATAGCTGTAGTAGTTAGGGACCAAGTAACATCTAATGGAGTGAAAATGGGAGAATAATTTTACAACCAGGGAAACACAGAACCACGGGCTGTAAGTAGCCTGTTTGAGTCAATAAATGGCTTCTGTCTATCATAGGGAAGTGGTATATTTTTTCCTGAAGGGGTAGGGGAAACTTTTACTTGTAGGATTTTTAATCTTTTTCTTTTTGTGGGGGGAGTGGTATTTTAGCTTGACTTGACCTCAAGTTATTAATTTCTAATTGCTCATTTCCTTATGATTTAAGTGAATATTTCTTACTAGACCTTCATAAATCTATTACAACTAGATATGCAGAATCCAAAATGCATCTTTGAGATAAAAAAAAAAAACAATTCTAATAAACAAGCATACAAGAAACTTGGTTCTCACCATTTTTTTTTTCTCAAAGGGGATGTTTGCTCGACTCATCAGTGCCTCCAGAAGCACTGATTTCTTTATTAGCACTCACGACATGTAATTTTCAAGTGATCTTTGTCCACAATAACCATGAAAGTTCTGCTGTGGTGAATATTAATAGAATTGGGTTGGACCGGTGAGCATCAATACATGAGAGGTCATATTTTCCTCTTTGACATTTTTTTTTGCTCCAGTTTTGATAAGGAACAAGAAAATAAGCTTCAGTCACATTTCAAGCTATCCCACAGCAGGAACTGGGATGACCTCATAGGGACTAGGATGCTCTTTTTCCTCTATGATTGAGTGATTAATTCTTCATGTAAAATTCTATCCTTTTTTTTCCTTTGCTTCATTTCTCTTTATCTCTTTTGAGAAATAATAAGCTATATCAAGAACAAGGGCACATAATTAGACATGAAAATTATGTTACTTTTACAATGTGAAAAAAATCTTCCAGGATCATAGACGCCCACCAGTACACAAAAATACAAAGAGATTTAATTATGAAGTTTTTCTATTAAACATATACGTGCATATTATATGCATGTAAGAGTAGTACTTTAATTTTTGGCAGGTAGTGTTCACCAATGCTTAGGATGCCTAAGATAGCTGATAACCAGGGAGCAAAATCAACACGAAGGAATGGTGATAGAGAATGGAATACAATTTTCTTAAAATTTGCTATATTTTGTCCAACAGCATGGATATTCATCTTGGGAAGTTCACTCAAAAAGAAATTTCTGAAAATAGTCATTTTGTCACAGAATAATTTTGATTAGTAATTCCCATCTTTCTTTTTTTGTTTGTTTGTTTGGCTTTTTTGAGACAGGGTTTCTCTGTATAGCCCTGGCTGTCCTGGAACTCATTCTGTAGACCAGGCTGGCCTCGAACTCAGAAATCTGCTTGCCTCTGTCTCCCAAGTGCTAGGATTAAAGATGTGTGCCACCACTGCTCGGCAGTAATTCCCATCTTGACTATGATTTTTGAGACTATACTTGCTACCTATCTTAATAAAATCTTCCACTACAATATCAACCCCCTCTCCTACTTACTACACAGGCTGCTTGAGTCGCATCATCAAGTTCACCCGTGGAAAATAAAAAGTAAGATGCGGTATGGTAAATAAGGAGGATTCTTGTAATACAGCCTAGGAAATTAAGGTACTATGCAATAAACACTGATTTTTGCATTTAATGTTTCATATTAAAATACTTCAAACATTTAGATGATAAGCTTATTTCAGATATGGACAGTATAAAGTAGGGGAAAGAATATTTACAGCAATGTTTTTTTTTCTTCCCAAATTGACATCCTGAATTGAAATAATAGGTGTTTTGGGCAAGTTACTCCATTACTCAGTGACTTGAAGAACGTATTTCCCAAGACTGTCAGCACAGTGACTTCTATTATTTGTTTATCTCTATTATACAAAATACAATATGACTGCATTTCAAAACTCTCAACCTCATGCTTATTTTCTCACACTGATAATGCAGTGTGGGAACACTGTACCCACAGAGTTCCAAAGAATACACTGATTCGGTGCAATCACTATCACCCATACTTCTCTATCCAAGTACCTTTGTTTTTATTGATAAATGTAATACCAAGTTGAAAACCAATTGTAGAGCCACAGAGAAATTTGCTCTTGGGAAGGCATTAGACCCCATATATCATTGACAAATGAAAGGAATCATTAAAACAGATGTGTAAGCTTTTCCTTATGACAAAAATAAACTGAAGCTTATTTAACTTTGAGTCATCTAATGGAGGGAATTCTATAACAGATTCTATATAAGATCAAGACCAAAGTGATTCTCTTGGTCTGAATAATTTTTTATGTAAGGCTTTAATAGTCATGTAGAAGAATTCTATATATTACAAACTAACAGATAATTTGACTTATTTTCTCCTTAAAATAAAAGGGGCATATGTGTTTCTATGAGGATAAATGGTGTTTGAATTTTTGAACAAAGATGATGCCTTATCACAAGATCGGCTATTGGTAAAACTCAAGTGTAGCTAAATGACCTTAAATTCCTTTTTCTATTCATGAACTGTTTGTTCATTTGTATAATTATCAATAGCTTAATGCCATGAATATTCCTGTTATGTTAGATCTGATTTCATATTCTATACATGTACCAAAAATAAATAATATCAAGTGTTTAATAAATTCATATACTAATGAAGACACATATACTAAGGCAATATATCTATAATAAGATTGGTATTACACATAATTTAAAGAATCTTTTCATACATTTAGTATATTTTTGATATATTTAGTATATTTAGTATAATATTATATTTAGTATACTAAAAAATCTCCCATCTTAGGAGAAATTTATATAATTCAATTCCTCAGAGTAATAACTTACTATAACAGAAATAAAGGATTATAATTGCTATTGATAATCCTTAGCATCTATGGGATCCCACTGTGTGACACGAGCCTAAGTGATTGACTAATGCTGATCTTGGTGTTATACCTCCAAAGTTGAATACCTCTTCATACTATAAATTTTCAACCATTGGTTGCCTATATATTATAAGTATTAGAACAGTGTTGACATCACTCAGCATGACACAGATCAATAAAACAACTCTATTTTACTTAAATTTTGTGTGGAAATTAATTCATCTTACAGAGGAAAATAAAGGTAAAGCTATTCGAAGACAGGCATGGGAGATAAATCAAACATTGTGGGTCATTATGTATTTACATTCAAATGTTATCCCCTTTCCTAGCTTCCCCTCAGGACACCTCCTCTCAGATCCCCCTCCCACTGCTTCTATGAGGGTGTTCCCCTTCCCACCCACCCACTCCCAACTCACCGCTCTAGCATTCTCCTACAAGGGGGCATTGAGCCTTCACAAGACCAAGGGATTCTCCTCCTATTGATGCTAGATAATGCCATCCTCTGCTACATATGCTGCTGGAGCCATAGGTCCCACCATGTGTACTCTTTGATTGGTAGTTTAGTCCCTGGGAGATCTGGGTGTCTGGTTGCTTCATATTGTTGTTCTTCCTATAGGGTTGCAAACACCTTCAGCTCCTTCCATCCTTGCTCTAACTCTTCAACTGGGGACCCAGTGCTTAGTCTAATAGTTCGTTGCAAGCATTTGCCTCCTGTATTTGTCAGGCTTTGGAAGACCTTCTCAGGAGACAGCTATATTAGGCTCCTGTTAGCAAGCACTTCTAGGTATACACAATAGTATCTGGGTTTGGTGTCTATATGTGGGATGGATCCCCAGGTGGGGCAGTCTCTGGATGGTCTTTCCTTCAGTCTCTGCTCCACATTTTGTCCATGTATTTCCTTTAGACAGGAGGCTTTCTGAGTTAAGAGTTTTAAGATGAGTGAGTGGTCCAATCACTCTACATGGGGCCTTGTCTAACCTCTGGATATGGTCTCTTTAGGTTCTCCCTTCCCTTTGTTGGGAAAACTAACCTTTTCAAAAATGAAAGTCACTCCTAAAGAGTGAAGGTATTTGGATGCTGTTAAATATAATGAATTTATTATAGAAAGTAATCTTCTTTGAGAATGACTGACAATGCTTTAATGTTTAATTCTTTAATTACTTTTGTATGTTTAGTTGTGAAAACAGTATTTTCTAAGTCTCTTTGGTTTCCAACATATTTTTTATTCATCCTTCTAAGGTTTGATTTATTCTCTCTCTCTCTCTCTCTCTCTCTCTCTCTCTCTCTCTCTCTCTCTGTGTGTGTGTGTGTGTGTGTGAGTGTATTCACTAGTTGAACTTCAAACTCTGAATCCACATTTCTAAGGGACTAGGTAGAGTGAAAATGCTAGTTCTCTTTTTTTACAGATTTCACTTGCTGATACATACTTATTTAACCACCCATTTGATTTTATGAATGTCCTTATCTTTTTGTTACAAGTACTTAAGGAAGAAGATATTTTCAAATGAATTTGAAAAATACCATGTCTTTGATACAATATTAAGAACTTCTTTTAGAGGTTTTCAGTATAAGAGTTTTCATTAAAACATGTTTTCTAGGGACTTGAGAGAAAGCATAACAGTGGACAACAATTGCTACTCTTGCAAAATTCTGTAGTTGGGTTCCTAGCACCTTTGCTGAGTCCCAGAAAGTCTAGCTTCATGGTTTCCAATATTATTTTCTGACCTTCATGGGCACCTTCACACATGTACATATGTGCACACATACATAAAAATAAAATAAATATTTTAAAATATACATTATCAGAGAACTTTACTCTGTCTTTATTTGAAATATAAATCTATAAGAATCATGTCCAAGCTGTGTAGGCATTGTGAATATGAGTTAAAAATATTACCTCTTTGAGTGTCAACATTATAGTTTTAGTTATTTTCAAAATGATATAGGCCTCTAGTTTTAACAAATTCTAAGTGGTGAATTGTGTCTCCATATCTCTCTGAATATGAATGTACTATTTTTTAAATTTCCCTGGTAAAAATAATTGATGAAATAATATTGTTTTTAAATATACATCTTTGAAACTAGTTGTTAACTCAGGAATAATCTTCATTCACACACCATTGACTATGTTCTTCAGTGACAAGGAAAAATACTATTGAAGATTAACATACACAAAGAAACACAGTGTGGAAAGGACCAGAGCACATCACATCAATGAGGCCTGGTTCTTATATTTGCAGGAGTAATTAGCTATCTTATGCACTTGAGGAACTATTTTATGCACTTGATCTTTGAATAAAAACATGTAGAATAAAATTCATGATGTGTATTAATAAAATACTTAAATTTGGTAGGTACTCAACTCGTCTTTGTCCTTTTGTTTACATTGAAAGACTGTTGCTAAGTCATCGGTCTTTCATTTGTTTCTGAATCTCTCTCACTTTGCACAGGGCACATACCTAGTACTGACTATTTGATCTCCTCTCTGTTTTATGTGGACCTTCAGTTCTTGGTAAGGAAAATCACTGAAAGTTGTAGCAATATCTTCCTTATGGAGCAGTGTTAATATCTGTGAGGTGATGCTATGTAAATCTCTGGTCATTAGCATCTATTTCTCTCTATGTGAATCCATAGAGTATCTCTGAATTGCTTTAGCCACCTGCCTGATGTGTTGCCTTCTCATATTCCTTCTGTTGATCTTTTTTTGTTTACCTCTATCGCCTTTGGCTACAAAAGGAATGGGAAGACAGAACAACAAAAATCAGTCTTGTAGAGAAGGTGGTCTCCTGACCCTTAGTGCAGATTCTCCTCCTGCATCCTCACAAAGAAAAGGGGATTAGGATTCTGTGAGGCTTTATTGTTAGAAATTTTAGAGGCTATAATTACCTAATGAATGAGACAAAGTCTTATGCACAAAATGAGAGCAAACCATCCTCCTGCACTAGGTAGTTAACATTTTGAAAACAATTTATTTGGCTTTGCTTCCGCATATAATCATAAAGCAAGTCAAACAAGATGAACATATGCACATTGTTGAGCTGAGTGGCGGAATGGCTCTTCCAGCAGCAATGCACCTGTGTAACTACATAATTGCCAGGTAAATAGCTCTTTTATAGCTAATTAGAGCGAAGTTTGAGATACTGCTTTGAAGCTCAAGCAAGGATTCACAGCTATTTGCATATTCTTGACTGAAGAATTATATCCTTAGCACTGGGAAGGTCATTTTCACATTGTCCTTTGTTGATATCACAGCTGCCGATGAAGACAGCAGCCGCTGGAACTGTTGCCTATACTTTTCACAGACTCTGCCCGAATGGAGCACCTTACTCAACTTTTCATAAAGAGGAATGCAGAACTTGGGGGACTACCTATAGAGATCGAATGAGTTTGGAAGCTTCTGTTGTACACAACAATGTAATTTTCTCAGCTCATCTTATTATTCATAAATATTGGAGAAGTCCCTGGGTCTCTGGAAGTAAGCTTTTTATTAAGTCTTCTTTGTGTCTTTAGTTAAAACTTCTAATGCCTGTGAGTTTATAGTTTGAAAGAGAAATTTCGTGAGAAGTGAAAAGAATAAGTTAAACCAGGGGCCTTCAAAGCACTATTGATCTGAAATTGGTTGACTTTAAGACAGCTCCACAGAGAAACAGTATCTTTATCAAAGTAAATGGAAATAGAACTGAATCAGGTGCAGCATCAACTCCTTCCTGTTCCTTAGTCTCTTCCCAGGGTAAAGAGTATATACTGATAAGGATGTGGGCATAATTGTCAAGTAAATATCTCAACAACTGAGGGTAACAATGATATTAGACTGGATTCAATAAATTATACTAGTTGTGATTATCTATGATACAAAATTTATAACTTAATCATTTCAAAAACAATTGACCTGGTTAAAGAGATTATATAATAAGGACTTTTTTAACTGAAGACTTTAGGAAAGGTTTCAAAGAAGAAGCAATAAATAAAAAGATAAATTTTTTCAATGGAGAACACAACTGATTCCCTCGAAAGAAAAGAATAATTTACTCCCAGTGACAGAATTCTGGCTGGTAGTTTATTTATTTATTTTTCTGTTTCTTTGTAAGTTCCACAAATAGGCTAACCTGGCAATCTTTCTACCTGAAAAGCATTACTTTGTAAGTGATGCTAACTATTCTTGCTAATGCCATATTTGGCCACAACTTATTTTCTGTTTCAGAATTAACTCAAGAAAAAACAGATTTACGTACTTATAACTATACAATTTCTAGGTCACAGATTCCAATTTCAATCAACATTGTCTTTAAAGTGAATTTTAATTGCATAATGCTCATATATGAAAAACAAAGCATTGAAATTTTCCTGTGAGAAGACTCCCCTCTTGTGGTCTCAAAGGATACTACAACTGTCTGCTTTCTTAGGTCTTGGATAGTCTAGAGAACTGGAAGTCACTTTAACATAGTCTTACAAAGGATGTATTAGCCAGCCTCATTTTAAATATATTGGCTGTAAATTCAGTGTCTTTAAAAGCATTGACTCTCATATCACCTGGAAATAGCAATACCTTGACTTCTTCCTTTTTGAGTTGTATACTCTTGGTGTCCTTAAGTTGTTTAAAAGTTCTAGTTAGAACTTCAGGTACTATGGTGAATAGAAACAGAGAGAATCAGAAGCCTTGTCATATCCCTGATTTTAGTGGAATTGCTTTAAGTTTCTCTTCATTTAATATGATGTTGACCATTGACTTACTGTATATTGCCTTTATTATGTTTAGGTATGTCCCTTGTATCTGTGATCTCTCCAAGACTTTTAAAGTGAATGGATGTTTGATTTTGTCAAAGGCTTTTCAGGATTTAATGAGACTACGTAAAAGGTACAGTTCAAAGAAGGATGCTTGAATCTCTCTCAGAGGGGGAAATAAGATAGATATTGGAAGTAGATGGATGGGGGAACTGAGTGGGAGAGGGCATAAGGCAGGAAAATGGAATGGGAATCAAGAGTGGGGAGAGGGGTAATTAGAGTGGTCTGAGAGAGAGAAGAAAAATTGGTGGGGGTCATATCTGGGGCTAGACAGAGAGTCAACCCCTGACACCATTAATGAGACTCTTCTATGCTTACAGATAGGAGAAGCCTAGTATAACTGTTTTCTGAGAGGCTTCATTCATCAGATGATGGAGAAAGATGCAGAGACCCATAGCCAAACATCAATCAGATGGAACTCTGGGATTCTTGTGGAAGAGTGGAAGATAGGATTAAGCCAGTCTGAGGAGTCAAACACATCACTAGACCTACAGCGTCAATTAACCTGGGCCCATGGAGACTCACACAGACTGAACCACCTACCAAAGAGCATGCATGGTCTGTACCTAAGCCCCCTACATATTTGTAGAGGATGTGCAGCCTGGTCTTCGTGTGTGTTCTGTAACAACTGGAGTAAGGCTACCTCTGACACTGTTGCTTGCCACTGGATCCCCTACTTCTAGTTAGACTGTCTTGTTGGGCCTCAGTGGAATAGAATATGTCTAGTCCTGCTGAGACCTGATGTTCAGGACAGGGTGATACTCAAGGGAGGCTTCCAACAAAAAGGGGAGGGTGTAATGGGGAAGAGACTTTGTGAGGGTGTTACTAGGAGGAGAGGAGGGATGAGGGCTAAGATCTGGGATCAGGATGTAAGGTGAAGAAAGAAAGAAAGAAAGAAAGAAAGAAAGAGAGAGAGAGAGAGAGAGAGAGAGAGAGAGAGAGAGAGAGAGAGAGAGAGAGAGGAAATAAAGGAAGAACAAAAACTTTATTATGTAAACTTAAAGGCCAAAATATTAGATAACAACTTTATGGTTGAATTTATATGACCATTTTTACTAAATAAATTTTGGACTTTAAAGATATTGATAATACGGTATGAAATTTATGTGCCATATTGTAATTAATGGAATTTCAATATTATGAATTACTTACTATAGGTATAACTGACTGCCCCCAAAGTAACAACTCATATTTTATTTAATTAAAAATAGTCATGAACTGTAAGGTATTTTTATGGGCAAATTCAATGATATCTTAGGATATTTGTCTAAAAATAGTTAGCTTATTATCAATAAATCAAGAAGTTGTTATATGTACATAGTAAACCAGAATGCATAACCATGAATTCTTTCAGGACTGATCTAAACCTTATAACAAATTAGAAATACAATTTACCACATAAGTGAAGCTACATATCAAAATTTAGTGTATCTTTGTGCACTAAGGCTGCTTTCAAATAGCACTTATAGTGCCTCTACAACTTCCATTTCCTTTTATTAAATATGGATTCTACTTTTACATAATATATCCTGATGTTTTCCCTCCTTCTACTCTTTCCAGTTCTTCTCCATGTCTCCTTCTACCCAGATCTATTCTTTTTTCTCTCTCACTAGAAAAGAACAGGCTTCTAAAAGACAATAATAACACATAACAAAATAAAAGATAAGAGAAAACAAAACAAAAAATAATCCATGGAAATTGGGCAATACAAACCAACACAGAAAAAAGAGCCCAAGAGAAGGCACAAGAATCAGACATTTATGCATCCGCAAACTCAGGAATCCCATAAAAATATTGACATGGAAGTGATGCCTACCTGTAAAGTAGGTGCATGCTACTTAAGTCTCTTTCAGTTATTATGAGCTTTTTTCATTTTAATGGAGAGGGCCTTTTTTTCTGGGTGTTCCCCATTTCCTCTAGATGTTACACTCTACTTCCTCTTCTATGGGGTTTTCTGAGTCTCGGGAGGGATGCTTGATGGAGGCATCTTGCCTTAGGCTGAGTGTTCCATGATCTCTCATTCTCTCTATAATGCTTTTGCCTTTATAGCTTTTAACGTATGTTATTATGAAAATGCACATGCATTTGACCAAAGCCCAGAAGAGAAATAGGGATCAACATAAGACTTTAGGCACCTGGCTACACATATTGGATACCAAGAAACTAGTCATTGTTCTCTGTCTTGAACATACCACTCTTTTATCGTCATCAATCTGTTCAGTAATTTGTTTAAAACTAGGTCATAAAGTTTTGTTGCAGTGCATAAGTATATTTTCATACTAATCATACAGAAAATATATTCCTTGAGATACAGACATTTGCAAATAAAAGAACAAATGATTGTTTTTGTGATGCCTTTTTAAATCTGCCGCTAAACTGTGAAACAAATTATATTCTGTTGTTCATAAAAATGCACCAAAGAAATTGACAATCTACCTATGTCCCAATAACTAACTTTTCATTAAATACCCTCCACTACATGATATCAATCAATAATTACTGAGCAGATAAGTAAATCAAGTGTGATAAACTTTTATATAATTTCTGGGTTTGACCAGATGTATATATCTATTTTGTCTTTCATAATCATCTCTTAAAATTGTACTCATAAATACTCAACTCTTACTCACAAGTGGTTCCTGTACACTTATAATGAGGCTCCTCCTTAAGACAGGCTCCACAGAAAGAAATGAGTAGTTGGTACTGTGAACCTCTTCAAGAAAGCATGCAGATCTCGGGTTGTATCTTCTACTATTATTCTATCAAATGAACATTTGAGCACTAAAGTAAAAAACTACTCTTTATCTTCTTTTCTCTGTATTTATTGACTAGCTCAGCCTTTACATTGCATCCGAAGCAAGTAAGTAAATAAATAATAATAATAATAATAATAATAATAATAATAATAATAAATGTAAGAGTGGTCACATGTTATAGGTAAATCAAAGTATTGAGTTGGACAATTGGATTCTTAAAAACATTAGTGAGAGACATAAGAGTATGGGAAAATTTGGGTAGGGTAGGACCTAACCAGGAAGAAAGTATGGAAACTGCTTATCTCAAAACCTAATAAAAATACAATTGAAGGGTAAGAGAATAGTCTAATATGAAAGAAACAGGGTAGTCCTGAGTTTAAATTATTGCATACAGGTGGGCAGAGGAGCTGGCAGTGATAAAGTTATCATCTAAATATCCACTATTTGGTAGTCTAATTACAAAATACAACACTTAAAAGTAGGAGCTTGTCCTAAGGGGCTGCAAATCCTTCAGCTCCTGCGTCCTTTCTCTACCTCCTTCATTGGGGACCCTGTACTCAGTCCAATGAATGGCTGTGAGTCTCTACCTCGGTATTAGTCAGGTACTGTCAGAGTCTCTCAGGAGACAGCTATATCAGTCTCCTGTCATCCAGTTCTTGCTGGCATCCACAATAGTGTCTAGAGAACTAACTAGTACACTCAGAGCTCCCAGGGACTCAAACTCCAACCATAAAGTACAAATGGGGGGACTCATGGCTCCAGCAGCATGTGTATAGCAAAGGATGGCCAAGTCGGTCATCAGTGGGAGGAGAGGACCTTGGCCCTGTGAAGGTTCTATGCCCCAGTGTAGGGGAATGCCAGGGCCAGTAAGCAGGAGGGGGTGGGATGGTGAGCAGGGTGAGGAGGGAGGGAACAAGGGATTGTTTTAGTTTTTCTTTCTTTCTTTCTTTCTTTCTTTCTTTCTTTCTTTCTTTCTTT
>JADRCC010571467.1:0-20606 GCA_019843855.1 Hylomyscus alleni
TCTAATCTGGTGTGAACTCAGAAGGCATGTTTGTTTAACAAGTTTCTCAATTAACCAGCCAGAGAAGAACAGAGGGAGGCATTCTGCAGATGTGTGGTATTCTCAGCTCTTCTGACTTTGGAAGTTTACCTTGTGGGCCATGAAAGAGGGACACAGTCTGCAACTTTCCCTTCCTGCTGTGTTTACTGCTGGGTCTCTTCTAATATTAGATCAAAAGTGATTAATAATATTACGTTTCAAGGCTCTTAGATTTGTCGATTTTTTTCCATCTAAAAGCATATAATTATAGATTATTTTTAAAAACCAGAAAAGGAAATCAGCCATGAACCACAATCTAACTTGTCCCCAGGGCCTGTGGGTATATTTGTCAGGGTGGTTTTTGTGTACATAATTTTACATACAATTATGAGCATTTGTGTTCTGCCTATAGCACATTACAATTTATTTTAATCATCATTATGAATCTTTCAAATGTAGGTAAGATAAAATATTGTAACAAATATCTGTGTATTCCAGACTCAGTTGTCTGTGTCCTGTACTCTTTTTTTCTGCAGTGGTTCAAATTAAACCTCAGACTTCAGGGTATTTAACTACCTAAATCAGCGACTTTTGTCTAGGGGCACTTTTGATGTCCATTTTCCAAGGGAACATTTAACACTGTTTGAGAGCACTTTGATTGTCCTGCTAAAGGGATATGTGTAAGCCAAGAGTGCTGCTAAACACCCAAGAAGTCCAGAGTGGCCACTTCTCTTTCTGGAAGAATCACCTCATCTCACATGTTGAGGGGGTTTCACAAAACTTCCTGCTAGGTCAGGAAAAGCATATTTGTAAAAGGTTAAACTTCATATGTTCACGGTGATGGTTTAAAGGAGAAATGTCTCCACAGACTCACAGTTGTTGCTGCTGTTGGGAGATGGGTAGGTGGTGCAGGCTGGAGAAAGTATGTCACTGGGGGTGGACTTTGGGAGTTTATGGCCTCTCACCACTTTCAATTTGTGCTCTCTGCATTGTGTTGGAGGTTGAGATGAGATCTCTCAGCCTCCTGGTCCTGCTGACATACCTAGTGCTTTCTGCCATGCCTCCCTGCCATGGTGAATTCTAAGGCCCCTAGAACCATAAACCAAAATAAAAATTTCTCCCATAAGTTCCTTTAGGTCACGGTGTCTACCACAATACCGGGAAAGTATCTGATATTAAGCATACATTGCTTTAATTTCTACAGAGCTAAACTCCTGAAGAACCATCTAGGACCTAGTTCACAGCCTCCTCTAAAAGGATGGAAAATGTACTTTGCAACTGATTTTGGGCAAGTGCACCCTTTAAGGACTCTTGTTGTAAGTGACTGGGAAGTCATCTATTAAATGGATTGATCAAAATTTACTCAAAGGATCCAGAGTTTTCAGACACTGGTTTTGCATCAGGGATTCAGGCAAATTCTATCTATGCAAAGAGTAAGATCTGCTTGTATTTCACCTTTTATTTCTTTTCTTGCTTATGTGCTGGCTTGGACTAGCAGTGAACACCGTGCAGGCCTGGGAGTGAGAGTCTGTGCCCTGCTCCTGATGTGAGAAGGTTCATTGTTTTGCCATCCTAATGATGTTGACTGTAGGTTTCTCATTGTGGAACATTAGAGTAGATACTCCTATTCATTTGTTGTAGATAATCAAAGATGTTTAAGGTTCATAGAAAGAAAACTGAGATGAAAATGTCCTTCACAAAAGTTTTATTAGGTGTGTGATAGATTCAGCTATGGACAGCCACGGTGAATGGCTGGGAGAGCATCAGGGGAGATGGCACATGGTCGTAGGCAGCGATGGTGAGACCTTGAGGTGGGAGAGCTTTTGGGATGGTGGCTACAGGGTGGGAGTCCCAAAAGGAAAGAGACAGACCCTCTTAGCATCCCACCTTAGGCAGCATGACAAGGTCTTGAAGGAAGAGAGAGACTTCGCATAATACAAGGGGATTTCTGGCTCTTACAGGTTTCCAGACAGCGTTATGTGTTTCACGTTACACGGCTTGCTTCCACACTAGAAGTCACAAGGATTCTGATCAAATGAAAATTATAACTCAAAGTTATATTTCAGTTGCAGTGGAAGAGAGGGGGGACTCAGAATTATGAGGTCTTAGCAGCTCTCTGTAGCTGGCCTCGAGGAAGAGATTGTAGGGGATGCATCTTGATTTTGGGGAGTCAGAGCAGTAACTAGAGACCTATGACCCAATGATTTTTAGTTTCACTGGGTGTTTTTATTTTGAAAGACTGATTTCTGTCAAATGCTGTTTATTTGAACATCTTGGGATGCTCAGTGGTCTTCCCCAACTCTGATGGATTACAGGGATGGATTTGCATGCTAGGAAGAAAGCCCTGCTTGGTTGTGGTCTTGTTAGTCCTTTCATTACACCACGGACTTGGCTAGCTACTATTTTTTGTGTCTATACTTATGAGAAATTGACTTATTTTGTTTTTACCTGTAATATTACCACCAATTTAGTGCTAAGGTCATATTCTTCATATATTAAACTGGTGCTAACATCTCCTCCCGCATTTTCTGAATTGTTAGAATTGTTATTGCTATTACTTCTCCTTCAAATGTCTTGTCAAGCTTTCTAGTGGACTACATAAGTCTAGTGTTTTCACTGTGGGAAGATTTTATAGATTTTATTTCTTTTATTTAATTAAAACAAACTCTCAGCTCATTGGCCTGCTACTGTTTTCATATTTATCATCTCTTTTTCATATCTGTAGGATCTGTAGTGATGATATAATTTTCATTCTAAACACTGGTAATTTGTTTTCCCCACCCCTTTTTGCTTATGGTGAAAATTTTATATCTTTGCTTACTTTTAAGTATTTTCTTTACTCTAAATTTACCTTGCCCTTGTTTTTCAGCTTCCTTAAGATGGAAGATTGTTTTTATATTTTTAAAATATAAGCCAAATTTTAAATTTCCCTTTAAATATGGCATAAAATTATCTCATGTATTTAAATATATTTCATTATTATTTAGTTGAAAATATTTTCAGATTTTCTTTCTGACTTCTTCTTTGACCTGCAAGATTGGGTGTTTTTTATTAAAAGTATCTTATTTGTCGGTAAGTGGAAGACTTTTCTGTGTATTTTATTATTGACAATTTCAGTTTTTCTTATTTTAATTTGAATGATTTCATCTTTGAAATCCCATAAACTTGTTCTATGGCTCAGAAAATGTTTTGTTTTGCTGGAACACACACATACACATATATATGGAAGGAATTTTTTTGCAGTTGTTTATCTTTTCTGTTATATTAATTCTTAATGAATTTGGGGCACTGTTATTAGGTGCATTTGTATTTATGACTGTTTTGTCTTCTTAATAAACTGATCACTTAATTTTTTCATTTCACTGATACAGGTGCAAGCTGTCATTCCTGGCATTTAAACTGGAATTTAACTGGGGCGCTGGGATTTAAACTCAGGTCTTCCTGCCTGCAAAGCAAACATTGTCACCCACTGAACAGTCTCCCCACCAACTCTATTTGATATGAAATTTATCACAGTCATTTCAAAGTTTTAAAATTCCAATGTCTGGATTATTTCTGGGTCTACTTCTACATATTATTTCCCTTAACTGTAGTTATTTACTTATTTATTTAATTTATTTTTGCCTTTTAAGGAAACTACTAATGTGTATTTTAATGTTTTATTTCATTCTGAAAATTTGGTAAATAGCTGGAGATTGTAAACTGTATTTACTGTAGAAAAAAAGCATGCCGTTCTACATTCTTGTAGGAGATGAATCCACTGAACGTTTTTTCGGCTCAGCCTGGGATTGTCACAGCTTTACTTTTGTCCCGTTTACCAACAGATTTAACTATTTTCATGGTGGGATCACAACTTTCCGTTCAGCAGGATTTAGCATTTAGGATTTCAGGGACTGCCTGTAATTCAAGGCTGAGCCTGGGCATCTGGGCCTGGGCGGACACTCCGACCTTTTTGTTTCTTAGTGCCATTTACTTTACTCTCTGGACTGTTGAGATCTATTCAACTTTGATTCCCCACTCTGGTCATTCTGAAGGGACAGCTCTGTGAAGTCCGGAGTGTGTACATGGGGGCTGGGCCCTCTCGGTTTTTCTCTTACTCCAGAAGTTGCTAGGTGAGCATGCAGGCTTTGGGGTGCCTCTGCTGGCCTATCGTTCGGTGTGGATTTAGCTCAGCCCTCCCACTCTGCCTCATTACCTCACTTTGCAGAGAGACACTGCTGCTTATGACTGGGGGGAGAGGCTCTTTCTCATCTTTCCGGATCCTAGTTTTGATCTGTTACTCTAAGCATTGCTGAAGACCAGTGGAGAACTGTTGGCAGGTGTGAGGTGGTCTGTTGTGTTGGCACTCCTGGGCTTTCTGTTCTGGTAGCCTACACATACCTATGGTAGCCTACACATACCTATGGTAGCTTACACATACCTATGGTAGCCTACACATACCTATGGTTGCTTTGTAGAATTTGGATCTTTTTTCTTGTACTTGTTTCTCATTTTTTCTTCCTCTTGTTATCCCATCAAAGCTATCACTGATATGGCTCTTCTCTCCTCTGAAGTGCTTCAGACTTTCTGAATTCTTTATGTTCTTAGCTCACAAAATAATTTTTTCTTCTATGTTTTAACCAACCAATCAATTAAATTATTTACTTTAAAGAAATTAAAATTGAACCAATTAATTAATTAACCAACTAACCAATCAATTAATTAATGTGTATGTTGTGGGCATGCATGGGACACAGCCCACGTGTGGTGGTCAGAGGACAACTTGTGGGAGGTACTTTTATTTCTACCATGTGGGCTCTGGGGATCAAGCTTCGGTGGTCAGGCTTGCTGGCAGGCAAGCACCTTTACCTACTGAACCATCTGGAAGGCCCTTCCTCCATTCTTCCCTCTCTCCTTCCCTCCCTCCCTCTTTTTAAGTGTTCTTTTATTTATTTAAAAATTAAATTTAAATCAGCATACACATGAATGGGCCTTGTTATGGCCTTTTCAAACACACATGTCAAGGTTCCTTGTTCTAATCTGTCTTCTACTGCTGCCCACCCAACCTCACTCTTTCTGACCACCTCCTGCAGATCTTCCTTCTCACCCAGGAAACCTCCTCTGCTTCCATGTCCTGTGCAGTTCACTATTTTCTTTCCCCTTCTCCACCTTGAGACCTCTTCCTCTCCTGTCGTGGTCTGTTTTCTAGTCTCATCTCTGTCTGTCTGTCTGTCTGTCTGTCTGTCTGTCTGTCTGTCTCTTCCCTCTCCCCCCATCTACCTCCAGATTCTACACACTAGAGAATACCTGCCGTAGTTGTGACCCTTCCTCTCCTGTCATGGTCTGTTTTCTAGTCTCATCTCTGTCTGTCTGTCTGTCTGTCTGTCTGTCTGTCTCTTTTCGCTCCCCCCGCCCCATCTACCTCCAGATTCTACACATTAGAGAACACATGCTGTAGTTGTGTTCCTGACTCTGGCTTGTTTTATTTAGCATAATAATTCTCGATTCTGCCCATTCTCTTGTCTGGCTGAACAAATTCAACTGTGTATACGCTCCACATTTTCCTATTGATAGGCATCTAGGCTGAACTGATCTGATCTGATCTAGGCTATTCCGAACAGTGCAGCAATAACTACGGGTGTGCAGGTGTCTCCATGGTATGTCCACTTATATATGCACACTGAATGCTGTGGCATCGTTATATGGTAGTTTTATCTTACTTTAGTCGAGGACCCTCACATAGTTCTGATGTCTACAAGGGCTGCACTAATTTTCACTCCCACTAGGGGTGCATAAAAGTTCCAGAGGATTTACCTTTTACAGGATTGCGGAAAATAGCCTAGAGATTTGAGGATAGGATTAAAACTAGACTCGTCTGAGTCTGAAACCTTGATTGGCTGTAGAATTTGGATGAGATTTTTATCTCATTTGAGCTCAGTCCACATTGTTATCTGTTTCTGTCAGCTGTGGCTGCAATAACGCTGTGTAATGACCTGGAAGCACAGACTTCTTCATTCTTCTGGTCTGCTGTTCACTCCAAAATTCATACGCTTTTCTCCTAATCATTTATCGAAGAATAATGTGTTGAATGCCTTCTAAGGTATTATTCTGGGAAGTAGAACCTAATTAAAAGCTACTCCAGGACTGCCTCTCCTGAATTTATACTCTCAAGAGGAAAGACAATGAACAAATAAATAGAATACGTATATCTATATATCTATATATGTATATCTATTTATATATATCTCAAATACACACACACACACACACACACACACACACCCACGATGATACATAGGGATTTCTCCTATCTCACCTGAGGTCTGATAACATTAAATAGAAAATTCTAGAAATAAAGGTAAGTTTTAAATTGCACACTGTTCTGAGCAGCACAATGAGGTTGTGCCCCAACTCGTTCTCTCAAGGTGGGGGTGGTGAACCTCATTCACCTGTGAGTGGCTTGGCTGTTTAGGGATCAGCTGTCACAGTCTTAGTTATTCAGGGCTGTGTTGAAGAGACCTTGTTTTAGGTAATAATGGCCCCAGAGTATAAGTGTCACAATGCTGGTGACTCAAACATGCCCAAGAGAAGCTGTAAAGTGTTTTCTTTGAGAGAAAAGATCAAACCTGATTTTTTAATTAGAAAAGAAGAAAAGTCACATGTCAATGTTACTAAGATGAATAGACAGGACAGACCTTCAAGGAAAGAGAGAAATCCAGGCTAGTTTGCTCTCGTGCCTCAGACTGCAAAGCCCACCCTTCCCCCAGTGCCCGCTGCTAAAATGGAGAAAGATTTACAATTGCTCATGTTTAGAAAAAGCAGTTCAGTAGAAGTCAAAAATCCCCCCTCTCAGATAAAGGAGGACCCCCGTAAGGAAGCTGTGCAGAGCGTGTGGGATGTCGGGAAGAGGTGAACTTGCTGTTGCAATGTCACCCCAATTCTCCATGAGCCTCCCGAACCTGGCATCTTGGCTCATTTTCCTGATTTGAGCCGTCCTGCTAGCTCTTTGTTTCACTGTCTCCTTCTAAACTGTGCCCTGGGGGGCTCACGTTTCATAACCAAAGCTGCCTATCAAAGCACTTTGCTAAAGAAAATATATTTAATCTGGAGAGAAATAATCTCTCTCCCTCAGGGACAGAGGCGGCTTCAGTCAGTGATGTTTTAAAATGGCATTTCCCACTGCCTGTCACTCACAATTATATTTTTCTTCTTTGTTTAAAATTGGGGGGGGGGCTGTGAAGATGTGGAGGGGCCACCCTAAGGAAAGGGAACATTCTGTGGGGCACCTGCAGCACTCCAGACCTGCTGCAGCTCCAGTGTGCCCTCAACAGGCTTTGGATGGGGTGAGGTTGTTCCCACTTTCCTAATGGGAATATGGAGCCTTGTGCCTTCTGCAGCTGCGGGACGGGGTTCCTGTGAGTCATTCGACTGCTTCCATCACTCTGCCCATCCTTTCAATTGGGTCTAATGAAGCCTAGGTGGGTCTGGAGCTAGTTGAGGATGAGGATGACCCTCTAGGTCTCACCTCTAGAGGGTCTGCAGTTAGAATCTCATGATATCCCTACCACCCCCTTTTAGGCAGTGCTGGGGATAGAACCCTGGGGTCTGTGTTATGCAAAGCTTGCAGTGTACCTGCTTTGTGTTGGGCTGGATGTGAGACATGTATCTGTGTTTGTGTATGTGTAGTATGTATGGGTCTGTGTTTGCATCTTTGAATGTATATGTCTCTGTGCTTGTTTTTGTCTTTGTGTGTGTTGTGCACGTGTATGGCAAGCCAGAGGTTGATGCCAGGTATCTTCTGTGCATTGGTATATTTTTTGTTCTGCGGATATTTCTTTGTGAGGGTGTCGGATGCCCTGGAACTGGAGTTAGACAGTTGTGAGTTGTCATGTGGGTGGTGGGAATTGAACTCAGGTCCTTTAGAAGAGTAGCCACTGCTCTTAACCCATTGAGTCATCTCTTCAGCCCCCAGATGTATATAGTTGCTCTCCATCTTAGTTATTTTTAAGACAGAGTCTCTTTCTGATCTGGGAGCTCACTGATGTGGCTGGATGGCCAGCAAGCTCTGAACATCTTTCCATCTCCTCTCCAATGCTGACTTACAAATGTGCAAATCTTACAAATCTCTTCACCTGGCTTTTACAAAGGTCCAGGGAACATGGACCCAGGTCTTTATTCTTGTGTAGCACTTTACACATCAAGTCATACTCCCAGATCCCCTGATATGCTTGGCTTCTAACCTTTGTGACTAGACCTGGGGCCTGTCTCCCACTTCGTTGTTAGTCTGTGTGGTGGGGACTAACTGCTTCCTGCAATAACACAAAAAGCTGGTCAAGTCTTGGGGGAAATCAAAGAGTTCCCAGGGCACCTGGCAAATGAATGAATTCCACTGATCTTGTTTGCTTCCTTATGGGATCATCCATCATGATTTAACAGCCCAAAGCCCAGAGCAGCTCCAGGCTTGCTTCTTGCCCAAAGCTACAGACTGTAACTCAGAGCTGGAAAACAGGTTTTTTATACTGCTGGTACCTGCATTATACCCATTATTCTGTATTGTACACCACATTACTGTGTAATTTAGTCTTCCTTTTGCCCATTGTTGAGGGCTTATGAAAGGGTTCAACTCCTTCCTTTGCACCTCACCAATGTAAACACATTTTGGGAGTGTAATCTAAGTAGATATTTGTTAGGGCAACCTGTGTTTCCAGGACTGGGTTCTGAAAAGCTCATGGCACTTTCCTACTGTTCCACTTGTTTAATTTCATTTCAGATGGTCTTAGTGCAGGATTTAAACCAGCCATGCTCCAGGGCAGGTCCCATGCTCAGCAGCAGTTGCCAACACAAATAGGCCTCTGTGTTTTTTTAGTGACTTTTTTCTTATTCTTTTTTTTTAGGATTTATTTATTATTATACATAAGTACACTGTGGCCTTTTCCTTTATCAAGAAAGAGAAAGACCATGAAGTGGAGTGAGTAGAGGCAGGGAGCAGGAACAATCTGGGAGGGGTTGGGGGAGATTTGGGGGAGGAGAGAATATGATAAAAAATAAACTGTATGATATTTCCAAAGATAAGACTATTAAGATGAAGTAAGGAAATATATATATATTACGTTAAAGAGCAAGGTGAAGACCAAAGATATAGTTCATTAACAACAAAACAAGCAAACAACAACTGTAATAGGAGCTGGAGAGATGGTTTGGTGGTTAAGAGCACTTACTGCTCTTGCACAGGATCAGGTTTGATGCACAGGACTTCCAAGATGGCTCAGAACCACCTATAACTACAGTTCCAGGAGTAGCTGGTGCCCTCTTCTGTCCTCTGTGGCCACTGCATGAACATGATGCACTGACACATGCAGGCAAAATGTTCATACACATAAAATTTAAAATAAAAGTGAGATAACTCACTCAGGGACACATACCTACATGTAAATAAATAATACATAAAAACTATTAGTGGATTCACTGGGTTGTCAATAACTTCTCTGTTTCCATCTCCCACTCCTCTACAGAGACCCTCTGCTTAGTTTTGCTCTATCATTCCTTGTCTTTGCTTTATGGGGGATGTGCGTTTGCCAGCCTTGATTGGTTGATTGATTTTGGAGAGATATAACCAGTCCGAGTGCTGAGGATAAGTGATCGTTGCATGCTCAGTCCTAAACAAGACACGTCTATTAACCACGCCCTGCAAAGTTTAGGGAACACCATGGAAAAGTGGGAGGGAAGGATGTAGGAGACAAGGATGGGGAGGAGTGCCGTCACGTGGTCTTTTGACGTGACTGCTGTGTTCATAAACCCACTGCAGCTGTGGTCACAGGCACACTATTGAGCACTTCCACATTCGCTGATGAACCCTTGACAGTCCATGGTTGCTGGGGGAGAAGTCACTTTCTTCAGTGGTGTAGTTAGTCACTGGCCAGTTGCCTATGCACCAGTAAATAAGTTCACTCCAATGCCCATTGTAAAACCCTAAACTCACAGCAAGAGATGTGAAAGTAGAGAGCGGCTTGTTGGGAAGAAAAGGGGCTCATAGGAGTGGGTGGGGAGAAGGGAGGACGACATGGGGAGTATGGTCAATATACATGATATACATGTATGACATTGTCGAGAAATAAACATTCTATTTAAAAAGAGACCTGGCAAGATGGCAGAGCAGATAAAGGCACTTGCCCTGGAAGCCTGAGGGCCTGAGGGCCTGAGGGCCTGAGTTCAAGCCTGGAAACCATGTGAAAATGCAAAGAGAGACCTGACTCCACAAAGTTATTTTCTGCCCCCTGACCTCCACAGTTGTGACATGGCAGTCTGTATGTATATCTAGCTATCATCTGTCTATCTATCTATCTATCTATCTATCTATCTATCTATCTATCTATCTATCTATCTTCTATCCATCCATCTACCTATTATCTATCTATCTATCTATCTATCTATCTATCTATCTATCTATCTATCATCTCTTCATCCATCTAGATATGTGTGCACACATATGGTTTGGTTGCATAATTTTTAAATCAGTTTCCAGTGTGTAGGCATGGTTTAGACTCCAGACAATTCAAAGGAGTCGTCATCCTTTTAGACTAATTATATTCCAGTATTAATCTCTCCTTTGTGCTCTGAGGCATTATCTAGTCCCTGTCCATTCATATAGGTGAGACATTCTCTTACAGATGTGTGGCATGTGGCTGGCTGCCTGTGGGTATGAGCAGATGTGCATGCAGTCTCAGGTCCCAGTACCTGAAGGGATGTGTGTGCAACCTATCCATCCCCCTCTACCTCTAAGCTGGTGTTTGATGCTATTCTGGTAAGTCTGCTTCAATACTCCAGGAACAAGAAAAAAGTATATGGAAAAAGACATATCCCCGAATAACTGCAAAGTATGGCAGCCTGGAACTATTTCCCTTTGCATCCATCTGTGAACGAGAAACCAAGGCACTCTTTATTTGAGCCACTCTGTGTCTGGATCTCTTTTACTAGCGACTCATCCCAGCTACCAGGGATGACCAGGAATGGAGATCATAGGCTCTATTTTACTGATAAGAAAGTAGGAGTGATTTCCTGTTTCTCATTTGGTGAAGCATTAACATATAAAACACAGCTCACTGGGACACTCCTGTGTATGAGTGGACTTTGTTTTGTTTTGTTTTGTTTTGTTTTGTTTTGTTTTGTTTTGAGTCAGGGTTTCTCTGTACAGCCCCGACTGTCCTGGAACTCACTCTGTAGACCAGGCTGGCCTTGAACTCAGTAATCCACCTGCATCTGCCTCCCAAGTGTGAGTGGACTTTTTTTTTTGTTTTGGTTTTTTTTTTTTTTTTTTTTTTTTTTTGGGTCAGGGTTTCTCTGTACAGCTCTGGCTGTCCTGGAACTCACTCTGTAGACCAGGCTGGCCTCGAACTCAGTAATCCACCTGCCTCTGCCTCCCAAGTGTGAGTGGACTTTTCAGCATCCATCTTTTATCTATCGTCTGTTGTATCAATCATCTACCTTCTGTCATCTATAAGTTTCTACCCATCTATCAATCTATCATCTACCTATATTTGTATCATTTATATCTATCTGTCATCTATCCATCCTATCATCTCTATCATAAATCAATATTTTAAATATAATTCATCTTCTACCTATAATTATTTATCTATTATTTGTCCTACCATCTACTTTCTATCTCTAATCTATTTTAATCTATATATCTATTATGCACTATTGAACATTTTCCTATCTATCTATCTATCTATCTATCTATCTATCTATCTATCTTTATCTATATAGTTGAAGAAGGAAGAAGATAGAGTATTCTTTTTATAACCACAAATCCACAGATGGGAAATAATTTTGATGAGAAGTTATATGTGGTGGTGAGACCAGGGACTCATGGTTCTGTGTTTCAGGACTCACAGCCCCTCTTCATATGTCATTCAAATCATGACTTTCTCATCTGGAATGAGGATTGCAATACATATTTTATGAACTTTTAAAAAGACATTGAATGAGATGATGTATTTAAAGCTCCTGACCCAAGGTCTGCTTAAACAAACAAACAAACAAACAAACAAACAAAAACAAACTGTGGGCTGGGGAGACGGCTCAGTAGATAAAGCATTTGCTGCATAAGTATGAGAACCTGAGTTTAATCCCCAGAGACCACATAAAGCTGTGCATGGCAGGACTCATTTGCAATCCCAGCACTCCTTTGGTGAGATGGGAGGAAGAGACAGGAGAGCTCCTGAAACCTCATAGGCCAGCTAACCCTGTGCACTGTGGCATGCATAGCCCCATACATGTGCACCTCTCTCCATCCCCAAAGGTGAGACATGAAAGTAAATTAGTAAATTCTTTCTTTTCATTCTCTGTTTCTTCGTTTCTTTCTTTTTTCTTTTGTGGCACTGGGTAGAGAACACAGGGCCTTGTGCATGTCTTTCAACTGTTCTACCACTGAGCTATATGTCTAGCCCCATGTCATCTTCCTTTCCAGGTCTAGACTTTTAATCACGCGTCAGCCGCCTCTGCCAGCTGTGCAAGGCTGGATGTGGTCTGGCCCTGTAGCTCCTGGGATTCATCTCATGCCTTTCTGTTGTTCTGCTTTCTTGTGACTTCCTCAGGCTCATGGCTAACTTCCTGCCAGCGCTGTGACCACAGAGCCCTTGCCTGTGTCTGGATCTGGCAGTTCTATTTCTGTGCATAATGGGTTCTCAGCATCACATCTAAGAGAAAGTTTCTTGCCAGTCGTGACTGGCAGGGTGATGGCTTTCTGAGACGCCTGCACCCTAAAGTACGGAGCATGTAAATACGTTCAGTAATAGAGCAAAGGGCATGGATGTAGGCAGTGTTATTGTCTCCTAACTTGAAAATAGGACAATTACTCCAAAATATCTGCGTGCAATCAGTCCAAAAGCCTGAAAGGTAGAATGTGGAAGCAGAAGAGACCCAGAGAAAGAAGTCTGGAGAAGCAGACCCAGAGAGAGGGTCTGTTGCCTTTGAAGATGGAGGGGAGGGGCCACACACCAAGGAGTACAGGCGGCTTCTTGAGACTGAAAGGAGTGAAAACAGAGATTCTCTTCTAGATCTTTGGAAGGATACAGCTGGATAATAAATTGGGTTTTGGGGGCTGGTGAGCTGGCTCAGTGGGTAAGAGCACCGACTGCTCTTCAGAAGGTCATGAGTTCAAATCCCAGCAACCACATGGTGGCTCACAACCACCCGTAATGAAATCTGACACTCTCTTCTGGTGGTCTGAAGACAGCTACAGTGTACTCATTTATAATAATAAATAAATCTTTAAAAAAAATAAATAAATTGGGTTTTGTCTAGTGACTTGATTTTAACCTGGTAATTTTAGCCACCTTTGACTTCCAAAGTCTAACCTGTGAAATTACACGTGTGCTGTTGTAAGGTAAGGTGGAACTGTAGGAAACTTGCTAGCCCACAGGACAGCCTGGCTTCTCATACTCTTCCTTTAAGATTGATGTCTTGTAGCCCAGGCTGTCCTCCAACTCCGATGTATAACTGAGGATGACCTTGAACTCCCAGTCCTCTACCTAGTTTCCACAGTATTGATGATGGAACTGAGAGTTCTATAGATGGCAGGCAAGGTCTACTCACTGAGCTATGTCCACAGCCTCACCTGCCTTTGTAACACACACCCTCTCCCTCTCCATTTGGAATGATCTCATCTGTCCACTTGATCTGTGGCCACAGGGCCTTTCCATGGTGACAGAAATGCCCACTCAGCCCATCAGCTAACCTGCTAGTGTCCGGGCTATCCGGCACATGCTTAGCAAATACTTATCAAATGCATAAACGAACGAAAAAGAACAAATGGAAATTTCAGAGCTCATTGCCCTCATCCGTAGGGTTTCTTGTTTTGACAGGCTGTTTAGAATTTCTGAGTGCACACATGGACATGGGAGGATGAATTGGTGAGAGACCACGTGACAGATTAGTAGGACACACAAACCAGAAATCCTGGCTACTGTCTAAGCCAAGTCCTAAAATCCAAGTTGTTTTTTTGGGAGGAGGCAGAAACTCAGACTCAGACACACAGGTGCTATGGCCAGAGAGTAATTTTCAGGAGTCAGTTTCTTCCTCTCACCACATGGGTTCTGGGAATTCAGCTGCCAGGCTTGATGGGGGGCACCTTTACTTGCTGAGCCATCTTGCCAGCCTGCCAGCCTATAATTAATGGGCTGTAAATATATAGTGACCAGAGGGAGGCAAGGGTGAGTGTCCCATGTGTGGCTTTGAAAGCTTAGATGGGACACTTGAAGTTTTTAACAGCCTGCAACAGTTCAGCTCCCTCACCACGAGACCCGGCCCTCTGCAGTTGCTGGAGTGTGTGTTTGTTTAATTAGGGCACCGAGTAGAGCCTCATCCGGTGGCAGATGTTGCCATGTGTAATGTAATAAATAAAAGTCTTTATAGGACCCAGCAGGCAGCAGAGCCTTCGGTTAGCAGATGGCAAAATATTAAGCTGGCAGAGCAATAACTTAACTGCCTGAATCAGCTGGTCCCTGCCCAGATTTGCTCTGACATGAATCAACTTCATATAGGAAATGTCACTCTGCCTCAGCCACGGTACCCTCACCTGCCCTCCCTCCTCTTCCCAGCAAGGCCTGTTTTTACCTTGGTATCCCATTATTAAAAACAGCTTCCTGGGTGTAGCCCCATTAGGTGGTCTATGGGAGATGCATGCTGGGCTTGACTGTAGGCTTTCTTTGGGTTGAGGGAAGAGGTGTCATGAGTATGCAGTTGCCTTTAAGGCCCAAGTTAGCCAGACAGTGCGTAACCTGTCTGGGCCCTCATGGTACTTGAAGACCATTCCACTTGGCTGCAGAAATCCTTTGTTGGGGACAGACAGGATGTCTGCTAGCATAGGGGTCCCTAGGGAGGAGGAAAAAGAGGCCTTTTACTCTGAAAGCACAGAGCTTGGAAAGAGACCGAGTGCTATCCATAACATTGCCCAAGGGGCAGAGAGAGGCTGATGAGGACTGGCTTACCAAATGCCAACTGCGCTGATGTTTGTGTTTGTGTGGCTCAGGATGGTGAGGGTCATGCAGGGATTCTTGATGAGGACTTCCAGGGCCAAGGGCTTCTGTCTTCTCCATCACCCTACAGAGCAGTATCCCCCGCCCCACCCTGGTGCCATGGATGCATCAGCTGTCCTGAGACACTGCTGTGCATTCTTGTGGAACTCTTTCCGTTTTAAACCTCAAATTCATTTCCACGCGGAGGAACTGAAGTTCTGAGAGTTGATTTAGTACTATACAACTAGGAGATGCCAGAGCTGAGATGCCTGGTGTGGGGGTAGTAATTAAATTAGCTTGGGGACTTAAGAGTAGAGTTGGACAGAAAATGGTAGAAACACCACTTGGAAATAAGGGGTAGAACTGGATCAGGAGAGAGAATATTGGCACTTTGTAGTTTCTGAAACTCTTTGATCAGCACTAGAAGGATGCTGTCTGTACTTACCCAGGCTCCTTTGGTTGGTAAGAATTGGGGCGTGGTTTGAAGTAGAACACATCTAACCAAAGCTCCTCAGAGTTTTTCCAAAGGCTCTTTGAACAGGGATTTTAAGTGTAAGGAACAGCATAAGCAGAGCTGGGGAGACAGATTAACAGTAAGTAGTTATGATGTGCTTGGATCCCCAGAACCCAAGTAAATGCTGGGTGGACATGGCAGCTTACCTGTATATTCAACCTTTGAAGGCAGAGTCAAGATTCCCAGAGCTAGCAGGGCTAGCTATATCCAAAATCTCTGGGTTTGATAGAGAGACCTTGCCTCAATGAATAAGGTGAAAAAGCAATTGAGGAAGATTCCACGCATCCACCTGGGTGTCTATGCACACACGATGTGCCTATACAATATGCAAACATTCATATACACATATGTACACCACTGTCCTACAGAAATGGAAAAAGAATAATGTAAATGCAAATGAAGGAAGTGCTTCTAGGAGAGGAATGCCACAATCAAGGTGTGGACAGTATGGATGAAAGGGTGTGTGCATGTGCATCTGTGTGCGGATGTGCATGTAGATGAGGATTGTGTGACACTACTCCTAGGAAGATGTGAACAAATGTCTACTCACATCAGGTAGGGAAACAATGACATACTAAAGTATAGATTCCACCAAAGTCCAATTGAAGAATAAATTTTATTGCTGTTACTTATAGGAATATACTTACGGGATCAACAGATTTGTGATTACCTTTTCCAGGTAGTTTCGTTGGTCTGAGCCTCTTCTAGACACCTTGTCTAGTCTCTGATTTTTTTCAGGCAGTTCAGCTTGTCTGAGAGTGACTCATAACAGTGTTTAGTTCTTGTATACATGCTCTTGGGGAGGAGGAGGCTAATGAATCTGGTCAGTTTCAGGAACTTCCTGAAGTCTTTGTGTTGCTTACTTCTTGAGCTTAAGGAACTTCTCTGCAGGATGGAATGACTGTGTTCCCCTTAGAACATGTCACTGGTTTGCTTTCCTTTTAACAACCTCTGCTTTAATAAGCTTTCCTCCAAGACAGGAGATTTTAATCTTGGAAAAACTGCTGTTCAACAATAAGGGAATGAGGCTGGTTGTTAGAGACAGAGTCTTGAATGCTATGTTGAATGAAGCTGGTTTTCTTTTCAAGCAAAAATGAATTGTTAAAGGTGTTGGGAGCCAGCACTAAGCTAAGGCAAACAAAGTTTTCTTTAGATCCTGGGGTCATGTGACTCTTGCTTTCAAGTCCCTTGACATCTTTGGGGAAAATGACAATGAAGGTGTTTTTTGTCACCTAGGTCAGGGGAGTGAGGATTTGAGGGAGTCTTGTGTGAAACTTAGATTTTCTTATGATTTTGGTACAATGGAACCCTTGACCAGAGAGAAGGCTGGATGCTCTTATTCTCCTGGTCCCTGGTTCCCAGCATCTAGAATCTTTCCATCTGATTTCTGTGTGTATTGCATTCACAGAGCCCATGGATAGACAAATCCCTATGTGCAGGCTTCTGAAATAAAGGCACCTGGACTATCTATCAGCTTAGTCTTGTAAGGAAGACTGTCTTCTTCTGGAGCCTATCCCTTATGATATGTCCTTTGTGTCCTTACTTGAGGTAGGAGGTGACCCTGAAGGACTGGAGTTCCCATGACTTATGACCTCTATGTCCTTATTTCATGGGAAGGAGAGTTCTGAGGGGGTGAGTCGTGAATGCACCTGTTGCTTATGGGGCCACAGGGTTGGAGAACCCAGAGTTGGTGTTACCCCTTGCTTTATTTACAGTTTAAATGTAAAAACATCACAACCCGCAACCCCATTGCAACAGTGGCACAAGGTTATTGTACCATATAAAGAAAATGTGGAAAACTATGACAAATTGACATCCAACTGAAATCTCGGGAGCCAAAGGCAAATCATGTTGTTCATGCAGAGGTAGTACTTCATAGCTCACACATGCCCATCAACACAAAATGTGTATGTGATTGGCATCACATGGAATATATAATTTTCCATTTCAATTTTCCATCCTCATAAAATTGGTACCAATTTCTCACATCATTAGACTTCTTTGTAAAAATTTGTGGATAGAGAAAAATATTTCAACATTAAGAGAGGGAAATAGGATTAAAAATTCATAGTTTAGATATGATTTTACATGTGATAGATAAATATACAAGAATATCTATACACTAAAATTTATCACTCAGGATAGAAAGATGTTGTATAAAATGTTAGTAGAGGTTATTATGGAGGTGACTTTTATTTTTCTTTATATTTCTGTACTTCCAATAGTGAATTTTCCATAGTTGCAAAATACTTCAAGAAATTATCTCCCCATTTCACATCCTGGCATACCTGTTTGATGTGTTAAATATTCTTTTATTTGTCCCCTAAGCATATGAGAATCTAGACAGTGGTGTGTGTCTTGGCACATGTGTCTACTCATGCTTTGCAAGTCTTCCATTTTGCCTATGTGGAGACTCAAAAGCAAAACATCTGTGTTTTAATTGAAATGGTGGGATGGTATATGTGTTCAAGTTTTTTGTTATTCCAGTCTCTAGTCCCTCGAGTAGCAAGCCAAGGAATCATTTTGAGTACAGTGATCTTGAATAATGAACTATACAGTCCTCACATGCTGCACTGCAGCTGCCTTCAAGCAGATGCTCTGGCTTTTGGGATGAAGGATCAAAGCATGTTCCCTGATGTCATTGATTTTGTCTTTGGGGAGTTCTCTTTCTTCTGTCTGGCTGCTGTATGTCTCTGTCCACTCTGTAGGTGTGGCTGTGATATTCTGATACTCTGTTTAGTTGATTGTAAGAATTCTTGATCACCATCTCAGTGCTACATGAGCTGATACATTTGGAGTCCAGATTAAGCTGGATCTCTCTGAGCTTCCCAGATGCTGAGGAAAAAGCTACAGGTGCCTCTGTCTTCTCTGATGTATTAAAGAATCATACCACACCACATCATGTCATTTCTGTACATTGTTTTATCATGTAATAGATGTCTGGGGCCAGGGTTACATATTCTTTCCTGTGGGTCTCTGTCCATCTGCCCTTGTTACACAATCTGCTTCCTTCTCCATGGTTACTAGGCCAGTTTATGGCAGCCAGCACTGCCCATCTGGATCTGGAACCAGTATCCTAAGGGACTCCTTTATTTCGTTCTTGTGCTTCTTCCAACCCATTTTTCACTTATCAAGAAGAGGGACTATTTGAAATTGTAGATACGAGGTGCCAGTTCTTTATACAGCCTAACAAGGGCTGGACTCTTCCTGTGTGTCTGATACCATCACAGTAAACTCTGTCCCCATTTACTCATGAAGCTCTCCTCTCTTCAATTCCTTATGAATCACTTTTTAAGATCATACAACTCTGTGGGATAGTTTTGTTTACCTTCAGATGTCCACTCTCCCCTCCAATGGTGAGTAGAATTTATTTCCTTATGCCATGATTAGGGGTTGGCCATATGACTTGTGTTAGCCAATAGGATGTGAGTAGGTATGATACAAATGGATTGAAGTAGAACAGAGCTGATGGTCACTTCAGTTCTGCTAAGGCTGTGTGAGCAACATCTCCCAGGTAAGCTGTTGGTCCCAGTAAAAGGAGAGATGTGCTGCACAGATCTAAATGGAACCAATGACCTGTAGCCTAGCTCTGACAAGAGCCACAGAGGCACAGATCAAAGAAGAATTGGCCCATCAGCAACCATGATCATGACACGGGGTACTGCTGCTGAGTTATCTCTTCACGGCTCTGATTCCCATCTCTTCACGTTATTGTACAGTTTCCTCCAAAAAGAGAGGCAGTCACTTTCTCTATAACCCAAGCATCTGTCTGTCTGTTTATCTATCTATCTGTCTGGTATCTACCTTATGTATCATTTATGTATCTTATATCTAGTAATAATTTTTCTATCTACCAACACACACACACACACACACACACACACACACACACACACATATTTATAGTCTCTCTGCACATCCATATCTATCACCTGCCCATCTGTCTACCTGCCTATCTATCTGTATATTTATCCTCTCCAATAAATAATCTATCCATCTATCTTTATATCTCTATCTATCTATCTATCTATCTATCTATCTATCTATCTATCTATCTATTCTCTCCAATAAATAATTGTTAAATGAATTAATTCCTCAAGAACACATAGGATATAGTTTGTACCCCGTCAATGTTTGCTAAATGAATTACTGAACTGTCCATGTCAACTTCTATTGTGTCCTAACAAGTGTATCTATAAAGCATCATTGTCACAGGGCCCAAGTGGTTAGCAGTGACATTGTCCCCTCTACTGCTTTGTCAGATCCTGCAAAAGGTCTTTGCTATAAAAATACCCACGCTGAAAACAGATGATGTGTCAAATCAGTAATTTAAACCATGAATCTGCACTTGTTTAAAGATGAACTTGTTTGGAAGAAAAATGAGAAAAATGCTTGTGTCTGTCCAACAGAGCCCTGGGTAAGAGCATCAATTTTGGTTCCTAGCAGGTACAGGACATAATAGAAGGAAACTGCTGAGCTCAGCAGCTGAGGGAGCCACTTTTACTTTCACAAACACAGTTTCGGGGATGGTAATCGTATCTATTAGCAAGACTGACTCCACCGTGGGCCTGACAGAAAAATGAACTCCCCCACATTGCAAAATGAGCAAAGTGGAGATCGATAAATCATAAAATTAGTTGAGACATCATCTATCTTTCTTGGCTTCCCCTCTATTTTCGCCACAGTCCTCTGGGACACTAATTCATTTATTGCATTTCTATCGTTGGGAAAACACGTCAAGGTTCGGAGGTTGCATTCAGTTAGGAGAGCAGGGGCAATAATATGTGTCATTAATTAGGTAGTTTGGGGAGGTTCAATCCAAATGCCAGTCTTGACTAACTTTCATAAGATGAGTTTCAGGACTATGCATGTGTCTTTATCAAAAAAGCAGTGTTATTGAAATATGTCCTGAGAGGGAGAGAAGAGGGACCTGTCTACTCACTCTAGGGAAGCAATAAATTTAGGAACAATCTAGGTGGTCAGCTAGATGTGATCTGCATTGTCTGAACAGCCTTTTTCTTATCAGGATGTAATCAGAGTAAATGTGGGACACAGCTGGGAGTAATGTGTTCATGTCA
>JADRCC010571470.1:5100-17972 GCA_019843855.1 Hylomyscus alleni
GTGTGTGTGTGTGTGTGTGTGTGTGTGTGCATGTGTATGTATGTGTAAGCTCTGTAATCACACTGCAGAGCAAAAGAGGCACATGCATGCTTCCCTTTTCAGGCCCCAACTATGACTGTGACAATGACTTAGATCCTGTCAACAGAATCAAGGGCATGCCCACTGCTATCAGGAATGCACATAACGCAGGAGAGATTGTCCTAGCAGTAGCAAAGGCAAATGACAAAACACATAAACAGCTCTTCATGGAAAGAGAAACAAAACAAAAATCACAAAATACAACTATAAAAAAACTACCAAAACTTTCAAGGGAATGAACAGAGTTTTGAGCATGTAGATCAGTTTTAAGTCCATTCTCTTAATGTTTTGAATATTATTACCTATTAATAATTAATATGTTGACATTCCTCACAGACTATTTGAGTCCCATTAATCAATTAACAGTCATGCATTAAGAATTCTGAGTTTTCTTTAGGAAGATTGGGGAAGAAAACTGTATCAAATGCTGCCCTGTTTCACTTGCAGACAGAGTTTGTTAGAAAATCACTATACTTGGGTAATGAGAAGCCAAACAGCAGAGTGCATCTCTACAGCAAGGCTAGGCTACCTCCCATCTCTTTCTAAGCTCTGACTCCTCTGTAACACAATGGTAACGGCAGTATCTTTCCCATCCGGTTGTTCTAAAAGGTAGGATATGTGATGGCTATATCTGGTACATCCTGATAAAAAAGCTGCAAATGTGATACTCTTTCTAATACTTCCAATAAAGCTTAAGGAACAAATAAGATATTTTATTATATTTCTGATAACCTGGAAAGTTATTACACTCATTGCCCTCCAAGTGCACCCTACTTTGCTTTCCCCATAATTAGTATATGCAGGCCATCTCGGTCCCTAGTCCTTCCTAAGCAGTCAGACAAGGGAGGTGACTCAGTTTTTACTTAGTAGGCCAATTTTCCTACAGAAACTGTTTATCAGGTCTGTTAATTCATGCCATGCTAAATTTCTGAATAGTAATTTCAAACTAGAACCATATTTCTATCTTCCTTTCCAGTCAGCAACAGTAAAGTGTGTGCATCTGCTTGCCCTCTACCCCAAGGCTATGACCATCAAGTGACAGCCTACTAAAAATGCTTTTATCAGGGAACATGTCATAAAACCACCTGTCTCAATGGAAGTCGTCTGGAGCTTACGACAGCATCTGCAGAGAGTAATTTTGTAATATTTTGTGCACAGTAGCCAATGTGTTCCTGGTTATGAGATCCTTTGGACTTCAATCATTTGCTCACTACAATAATCACTATATTGTATTGATCACTACCATAAACATTCAAGAAGCAACTGTTCTGGGCCAAACAATTTTTCTAATTCTTTGAGGTATGAGCATTAGCACCATGTGCAAGATTTTAAGGATACTGAGACAAAGTGAAGTAACAGACACCCTGACCCCAGTTCCAAGCCCTCATCAAGGAACCTAGGCATGGATGCTGTCTGTTTCTGTAACTGTTATATTAACCAAAACAGCATAACCACATTCTAACAAAATTGCACAAATACTGAAACAAGTCATGTTCATTCAGTTTTTAAAGTCATTCTGGCTATAAACACGTGAAGAACGGTAATGGAAACGATGAAGGTCCAACTCTCCATCCTACCTCCAGTCTGTCTGTCCGCATTAACTTCTGTGCAGCAGCGGCAGCAGCTGCTGGCACTGGAACTCCAGGATTCCCCGTGACCAACATTGGTGCAGTCGGCAAGATCTCTGCTGGAACCAGGCTTGGGGAAACAGGCCCCAGGTAAGGATTAAAGGCTGCGGATGCATTGGTGGCTAAGCTTGGTGCAACTGAAAACATTGGCTGGAAATTAAAACAAAAAGCAAAATTTAATGGCAAGCCTCAATTCCAAATTGACGCTCTACTTATACAGTTATCATTTATTCTTCACCTATCATTCATTCTTCCTTCCTTTATTTCTGTTTAATCATGTCTTTAATTTAGTCTAAGAAGATTTTAGTGTACAGACATTTGCAAGGTCATTGTTTTCCCCCAATACCTAGCAGGCCATCTAAACATTAACACCTCCTGAGGGGTTTCGAAGCTTGGCATCTAAAATGCTTGTGGTTTAACGTCTTAAATATCCTAGGACAGACACTTGTTTGTGGTCACCCTGTCTCCACCTTTGTGACTCAATCCTAGAAACACATCTGAGATACACACTGTGTAACTGCTGTGTCAGATATAGTCGAAAGGTCTGTTCGCAAGTGTTAACAGGTTTTAAGGGCCTATCATCTGAGCAGACACAGAAGTCCCAGGGGGTCACTGAGTCCCACAGCCAGCACATTTACCAAATCTTGTGCGCTGTGAGAGGTGATGATTACACTGTCTTTTGAGCACAGAAGAGATAGCATTTGGCCCAGTCACTTGATGTGGGTTTCTCAGAAGAAAGGCTCAATATTCTACAAGCCCATCCCATACTTGTGAGGCACTCAACAATGGAAATTAACCTTCTCTGGACAGCGAAAAGTCTGGAATGTGAAGACTGACAGAACATTTCTCAGGAAATGCCACAGATTTATTAAAAAACTACACCCAGAAACATGGGTTGGGCTGTTAGCAGGCAGGACACACTGGGGTGGTGCTACTGCAGTTAGTGGAGAGAAGCCAGGGATCTACCATGTGTAAATGACATTCTCTAGTATGAAAGTGTAAGATCCCAAAGGACTATGGCATGGTTGAGCATGCATCCTACATGACAGCTCTGCGTTGTGTATATATTTGTACTAAGAAGAATGTGAAAGATAAACTATTTAATACATACACTGATTCACTGGGAAGAATTTATGACATAGCACAGCTCACACTGATACATTCAAGCTAACACAGCTAGTCCTCCAAGCATGTGGTTTTGAACACCATGTTTAGTTACTCTGACAAGTTTGTGGTCCTTGTCTAGTGAAGTAGCCTAGAATAAGTCTTTTGCTTCCAAACCCCAAACCTATTCCAATGAGAAGAAGCTGTCCTCAGGCAATACAAAAACTTCCACAAGTTACACTATTAACAACCAAGATCCACATGTAAAACTGGGCCCAGTGTCATCTTTCTCTCAACAAAATTATGAACAGCAGCTGACTTCAGGCTTTTTCTTTGTGTACTAGAGGCCAGGGAAGAGCCATGACAGCGTCAGCCCTGCATGGTGATCATGCATTAAACTTCAACTTCTGTCCAAGAATATTCTAGCTAAATTTGTGTTCTGTTGCACAGTCAGGTACAGGGTATGGAGTCCCAGACCAGATAGAAGAATTGTTATAAATTTAGCAGAGTTCTAAAAGATTGAAAGCTAATTAATATCCTTCCTCTTTGCATTCATTGCTGTAAATTAAGATGAGTTTCCAGAAAGCCCACTTGTACTTACTTTAGAAAGTTACTGAAATGTTTATGTCAATGTATGCTACAGGAATTACTTAAGGCAAATGCATCCATAAAGGCATTCAGAATGAAGAAACTGTTCTCTGACTTGACACAATAATGACGGTATGCCAATAAAACTCAGCCTTGTTAAATCTCACCAAGTAAAATACAGTGAAAACCTACATATGGATAGAATGTAGCTGTCACAAATTATGAGCGCTTTGTGCTGGCGGTAAGTTACAGCTAGTTACTCAGAGTCGATCCTAGTCCTGAGGAAAGCCAGTGACCATGGCCACTCCTGCATTACTTGAGCTGACCTGCAGAGGGCTCATAAGATCTCAAAGATAGGAATGGATGCACTGGTATTCGGAGTAGCTCTTAGTTTCTCTGAAGTCGGGACAGGATAATGTCTAGCTACGTAGCTGGTCTATTTGATACCGAGTGCATCCTTGCAGCAGTGGCTTATACATATCTTTGTTCCAAAAATGCATAATGAAGGTTGGCTTAGCATCACCTTTCCAAGGACATTTCTAATTACTAATTCTGGGGCTGTTTATTTATCACTTGGTTGTTTTAAATGAAGCATTCTGCTTACATTACAGTTATCAGACTTCATTACAACTGAAAATATTATTCAATTTCATATTACCATCCTAGTTAAACACACAAACATGATTACTACTAGTAATTCCCTATCCCTGGCATGCCACACTGTGATAAGTGGTTTCCTTATGTTATATTTAGTTTTTTACTATAAGACTTTCCTTTCTTTGACCTCTTTGGGAGGGGGGCATGTCAGGAGAGTAGAAGACATCTCTTAGTTCCCTTCCAGGTTCCCACCACACAAAATAATGCCTGGTTATAGTAAGCATTCAATGAATGAGCTGCCACTTTGTCAGGGGATACTGCTATGTTTATTTTCCAAATAAGATGCTCACAAATGTTACATGTCTATCATTATAAATGAACAAATGGAAGGTCGGGGATTTGCCACATTTGAGTCTGCTTCCGGTCTGGTTTGAAGTTTGGTTCTCACATAATCACCAAATGTGAATTAAAATTACCTAGGAGTTTTAAAATGTGATTTCCACTCCTCCTTGTCTGAATTCCCAGGAAAGGTACCTAAGTGACAGTATTTTTGAAAGCTTCAGGGTGATTTCATTTCCATGGATTTAAAGAAACAGATTTCTTTCTGATTGGACAGAAGGTTTCTAAGGAGACAAGTTTCTTAGTGGTTCTCTTTTAATGAATATTTATGAGTTTCTGTCCACACTGACTGCCTTCGGCCTACCTGTCTTAACTCCTAGCTATGCTTCAGGAACCAGAACACTACCTCTTGACGGGAACCACACTACCCAGTGGGTTCTACCCAGGGAACCACACGGCTACCCTCTGTCTCTTAAAGCTCACCCTCACTGAATGTAGCATTGATCCTAAAGCCATTCTTGCTTCCTCTGTTCCCACTTCCCAGCACCTGGCACTGTACCCACCTCTGCAGTTACTGCATAACATATTCATTGCGGATTTGCTAGCTGATTTTGCCAGCAAAAGTAGCAAATATATTATATATTTTCTAGCGCAGATATCTAGATGGTAACGAGATTTAGTTATATATCTTTTTTTATCACCTATGAATTTAGTTGTTACTTTATAATGAATAGTTAAAAGCTTACTTTTCTAATTTTTATATAATATTACATCTTAAGTATTAAAACTATTATTCTGTAACACCACAAATATCACAAGGTTGTTTATTTTAAAATGCTGAAAATAGTATTTGCTTTTATAAAACAGAGGGGTCACATATAATGATTCAAAACTTATCATTTTGAAATTCATGGAACAGAAATTTTACAAGTCAGATTTTCCTAGAGTATGTGCATGTGTTCGCATATATGCTTAGTAGAATGTGAGTATATATACATGTGTATGTTCAGTAGAATATGTGCATGTATATGTGTGCATGCTTTGTTGAATGTGCACATATGTACACATGTATGTTTAGTAGAATGTGTGTATATATGGCAACTTAGATTGTGCAGATGTGTATGTTCAGTACAATGTGTGCATGTGTACATGTGTATGCTTAGTAAAATGTGCACATGTACATGCTTGGTAGAATGTGCACGTGTACACAGGTATGCTTAGTAGAATGTTTGCATATGCCTATACATGTATGCTTCAGTCAAACAAGTGAACAGTGAAAAGCCAAGCTCTTTTAAAATAGCAGGGCATCCCAAGTGTGGGCAACTGTTTCTGGGCAAGCACCATTTTGTAAGCAGATACAGAACTAGCTTTAGTTAGCCATTGTTTTGACCAGCACTCAGAGCTAACAGGAATTATGAATAAACCCATATTCGAGTTTTGTAGCATTTGGCTGGAATAAAGTAAAGGCTGTTGTGGATTCTACTTGCAGCTTGTGAATGGGAAGGGGAAGGAATACATTCTCTACCCTGCTTCACTGTGCCCTTTGATCCAGTTTTATTGAAATAAAATGTTTTAAAATAGTGAAGTCTCATTTAAGACCTTCTCATTATAAAGGCTTCAAATGAGCACAGGTCGATTCGTACAGTTCAGGCACTGATCACAAACTTGAAAAGTCAGACTGACTGATGCATAGCAAAAAAAAAAGATGAACAAGTCAATGTGGCTGGTGTAGAAAGATTTTTCTAGAGATACTACAGAATGAACTGGCCATATTGTCATGAGGTGGATAACAAGACAATAAAGCACAGAACGTCCTGGCAAATTCTAGGTGGTCTGGGAGTCGGACAAATAACTTCAGAGCATTCTTCACCCACTGCCAAGGAACCCTGGGAATAGGAAAGACTCCCAGAGTCAAGGTAACAAAAGAAACTAAGCTGCCCTTGAGACCTGAACTGAATCTAAGAACTTTCAACTGCTCAGACACACGTCAGATTCGTGAAGTGACTGGGATTTCTACACAGGTTATATGTCTCAAGGTGCTGATGCGTACCTGAGGAGCAGTCCCTGCTAACCCAGGTCCCAAGGAAAGCCTGAAAGGGTCCATAATGGAACTCCTGAGCTCATGCCGAGCTCTAAGGAGCCACTGACTACACAGATCTCTGTGCACTGCAGAGGACTTGAAGGAACAGAGTTTCTAAGGAGCATCATCCTGGGGATTAAGGCAATACACCAGGAGCTTCTGTGTTGTCATCCAGGAGAGGCGGTGCAGGATGAGGTAGAGTGTATATAAATATCTCACTACCATGATGCAGCATTTAGGAAAGAATGCAGAAGGTCTTCTTTAATTTTGAAGACTAATCATTATAATCTCAGCTATCCTCAAGGGTCATATATGATAAAAAGATAAAAATATTCACTTATATTTTTATTAGAAATCTTAATGCCTAGAGGAGTTAATATAAAACATTCTATAGTTGATTGTGTGAACTTTCATGAGTTAGACATAAAAGAATTTCCAGTTCTTACCTCCAACTCCTTCTTTAGAAATCTTGTGAAATGGGAATGATTTTTATATAATTATAAAGACATTCTAGACATTAACATTTCATATTTTATCTCCATGTGGAAGATCAAAGAGCTTAAATAGTCAGCCAGAGATCCAAAGTAGTTAGACAGCCTGCTCGCTGTACGTTTTTACCATATGATCTCTACTACATCTGGTCAGGCTGCATTAAAATGAGCTGTGTGACCTAAACCATGTAGTTAACTTCTCTGAACCTCTGGGCTTGAATCCCTAAACTGGACAAAACATTACCTAGCTCACAGGAAGGTTGTGAGAATGGCATATACAGAACATGCTGAGTACAACAGATGCCTCAAACTGTTATATTTGTCTCAAAAATGTTACTCCTTTTTAATGGGCATACCACCTGACAATCTATTGAAAGCACAAATGTCTCCTATGGATTCCTCCATGAACCAAGCTAGCCTCGGATCATGGTCTGGTGGTACACAGTGACTGTTGTTAACAATCACCTCACTTGCCTTGGAAACACTGCTGACAACGGCGGACCACTATAGCCCACTGGAGTGGCAATGAAGCTGCCACTTCTGGCTTGTGCCCTGACTCTGAGTTACAATTCCTCCCATCTTCAGGGCCAAGAAACCACTATGAACATCTGTCTGGTTTATGGATGTCTGGGAAACTCCTTCTTGCCTTCTTTTTCTGTCAGTTATGAACCTCTTCTACATGCAGGCACACAATATTGGATATGTTTAAGTTCAGTTTGCTCTCCTTTCTCATCTTCTCTCCTCTATATTAAGTTTGGTGCTAAACTGGTTGACCCCTGCGATCTCTGTCTCTCCTCAGAGGCTCTGACACTGTACCTTATCTGCTCACAGAAAGCCACACTCACGCTACTCCTGCTCGATCTGTGTCCATGTTCTACCACAGCCTCAAACAGGCCTGTGTGTGCTCAGAATCCTTCTCTATGTTAGTGACAGGGCAGCTTATGGCTCACTTTTATTTTTTCCTGGCAGCTCAAATTGAAGTCCCAGAAAGCAGCTGGTTATGGTCATCCCATTTACTTCTGGATCCCTGTGTTATCCTCATCAGAGGCAGGCTGACTCTAAAGAGGATCAGAGACTCTCAGGTGGGGTTTTGAAGGCCAGTTTCCTATATTAAAGCCTTCTCTACAGTCATCAGAGTAAAAATGCTTTAGGTTTGAATAACTGACGTGATTTCAATACTTATTACAAAAACATCATTCTGAATATAGACTTTTCGACTGTGGTTTCACAGTGCCTTTGTAGAGGGTAATTCCCATTGAACTGTAATGATGTGAACATAACGCCCGTACTCATAACTAAGACAGATTTAATTACTTCGTCTACGCAGAAAAATTTTAGCAGAAGTACCAGGAATCTAAGTACGGATGGCTTCAGAGATCTATGATTTAGTGACTACATAAACACATATGTCACTAGAATTTCAAAGAGAAATAAAGATCTTTGAGAGTTTGTTCCAGGGCTAAGCATATATGACCTTGGGTCACCCATGAGAGCAGGGCTAAGCATATATGACCTTGGGTCACCCATGAGAGCAGGATTTAAAGACAAGGTCAAAAGATGGACCAAGACTTCACAGAGAACTAACTTCTCAGGGCCGTGGAGACTCTCCTCCACCGCAGGTCTACACTTGCCTGACTCAGAGGTGCTCTGGGTCACAGAGAACACAGACTATCAGTAAGTATGATTTACAGGTTTAAGTGGAAAAAAGGCCCTCACATCAAGGAGAGGTAACCTTATGCACTAATGTAGAAACTGTCCCAGATCTTTGAAACCATACATGAGGGCCAAGTGTAAAAGAGATGTTTAAAACTGAATTTTCTGTAAGACAAAATGATTATACAAAACAGTCTTAACCAAATGAAAATATTTATGATATCACCATAAAGACATATAAAATAAGGAGATGCCATAAAAATAAAGATATCACATTTTAACTGAGCCCCCAATAATGTCATAAAATAAAATCATATTAAAATGATAGAGAATTAATTATAATATTCTCTCACCTCGACTGTACAGTATTGATAATTGGTATCACTGCCGGTGTAATATGGGGATCCCTCCCACCTCGAAATGCAATCCCCCCCTCTTTTTTGGAATGATTGTTGCATTAAGTTCTAAGAGAGAATAATAATTACATTGAGTTCAGGTGTTAAAATGTATTAGGAAAAAAAATCAGTTAGCACACATGCTACAATTAACAAACTGGAAAAACATGTGTTCTCATGACCTTATAACAGTTCATAATATGTTAGCGAAAAATTAATCAGAAATATTCTGATCATTATAAATTTTACCACATATGTAAGTAATTTAGGATTTTTATACAATAATTAACATAAACACCATTTTAACCAAGCATTAACTATTACATAAATAAGATTATTAAAGTCATTTACCACATGCACATCAAAAATCTAAACAATTAAATATGTATGTGTATTCATAAACAAGTTAAAAACACATATAGCTAGGAAAATATTAAGTAACTATGATCACTTAGCTATTTTTCAAAGGCCTTTGGGATTCTGACTTTTTGACCTGTTGACTTGCCACTGCGAAAAAAGTGCCTATCATTTGTGATTATGAAGTAATTTCAAGTTAATTTTTCCACAAAGTCTCCATTTTGAGAAAGAAAACAACAGGGATTCTCTTCAAGGAAAGGAGAAAAGAAGAAATAGCCTCAAAATTAAAGACTAATATTTACCAGCTTTCTTCTTTTGTTTTTAAGAAAAATATCATTATCAACTTTAAAGGGAATTTGGAATATATTTTAACTAAACTGAGTTTGATGGCTATTTTAATAAACACCAAGTTAACAGCTGCAAGTTAAATGGTTAATTTCTAAGAGAATTTTAGTGGACACTACACTAGCCTATAAATTGCCAAGTTCTTTGACACTGAAGGTAAGTAACCTCACAGGGTGAAAATAGCAATTGCCACGGCTGCCTCTGTTTGCACACAGGCACCGTTTCAGGACAGACACGGAACACTTGGCCACACAGACAAGGATGGGTTGAAAGTGTGCTCACCACGGGCTGCAATGGGGCACCGGGCATCATGGCATTGGCTAACTGCATTTGCTGGGCCAGCATGGCCATGTTCTTCTGCTGAATCAAGTTATTCCGCCCATTTATCTCTAACTGTGTTTTTAAGTGTGGGGGTGGATGAAGATATTTGCAGTTCTCTCTGGAGCAACGACCCTAAAAGAAAAAGAAGCAAGAACCATTGTTAAAAAAAAAAAATGAAAAATCAGTAAACTGTACAAATGATATGCAAACAAGCCATCTAAATCTATGAGTTTTCCCACAATTTATCACTCACAGCATTTTTGCACATTAAGAAACAGTAATGATATTTAACAAATTTATTATTTGTTAAATTTAACAATTTAACATTAAAATGAAGATTTAAGACATCTGAAAAAGTTTAAAAGTTCAATGAAGTTTCTTCGATCTAATAATGTCAGTGGGTACTCTTTCCAGTTTAAAAGTTTACTGATTTAAAAGTAAGCCTAAAATACGGATGTCAAGTAGAGAACCTGGAACGCTAGCTACAACATCTTCATTATCATCGTGAAGTCACGGGATGTGAACTTCATGAAAATACTTGTCATCTGTGTGGTGTTTTATCTCTACTGAGTTCGAACAAACCAGCTTAGAGGACTCACAGAACACTGTTCCTCCAGGGAAATGGCTCCAGAGGGACCCCCATAGCAAATCAAATTAGAACTACTACAAAGCCCCACACACCACACACTGAAAATTCCACGGCTGAACAGAGAGCTACCTGGTTCTCAGAGCAGTACAGCTTTAAAGGATAGTAGTCAAATACTGGTTAGGCATGAACCTTCAGCCTTTCAAATATACTCCCATAACCCCAAACTATGAAAATAGTTGGACTTGGTATGCTCATCCTGCAAAGAACTGACAATGAGAAAGGCAGGGACAGATAAATCCCTAAGGCAGAATAACTATGTGTATATAATAAGTATGTGTCTACCCTGGATGCTTCATCAGAAGCCCTTATTAAAGTCTATACTATGCCAGACCGTGGGAACTCCTTCATTCATACTGACTAACACGTTGTTATCTCAACAACTACATTGAAAACGTTTTCACCACAGAATCCAAGCAGATCTGTTTGAACCTTCATAGGATACCACAGATTAAGCCGCCCATAAACTTTTTAATTTTCTTCTATAGAGAAGTAAATTCTGCTTAATTTTACTTTGAATAAATTAGAGAACTGATGTTTACAATAAAAACTGTAACTATTCTAAGCCAAATGCTCTATTTAGGGTCTCATACTTTAAGACGTTTTAGAACAGGTCTCTAGACTATGTTAATAGGGACATTGCCTATGAGTTTAGGGCTGTGAACAGCTTCTTTTCTACAGCTTCTTTTCTCATTTGCAGGTCCAACGGAAACTCCGCTTTCCAAATTCTGGCCCGTATCCCTCTACCAAAGGAGCCATTCCTCACAGCTCTCAGAGGCATACATGGATCTTTGGTGCCTATTAGCAGGCTAAAACAAACGCTGGCCTCTAGGCCTTCTCAGTAGCACAGGTACCTGTGTCTTTTCAAAGCTTTTCTGACTCCAGTCCCCACCCTAAACTTCTCTAGATCGAGGCTCCTCCCACCCCTCCCCTGACCCCCCACTATAGCCCTGCCATTTTGGCCATGCACCCTCTTTGCTCTCAGTCTTTTCAATCTCTCTCGTTTTCCTTTTTTGGTCTCTTTGTCCACACCCTATTTGTCCTCCTCTCTGGCTCCTGACCCATCTCACTGACAACTCTAGTCTGCTGGCATGACCACTCTACTATTACTTTCTCTCCCTGTTCTGGACTCTTCCAGATGCCTCTGACTGTACCCTCTCTTATATTACTATAAAAGCCTTCCCCTCATCCATACCCTGGAGTGGTCATGTCCTGATGCCTAAACCCCCAGTTTATAGAGCCATCAGCTGTGCAAAGTGCATAAGACACCACGGTTATAAACACATCACCCGACACAGCTTAAAAGCATACCAAGGGGAAGTAGAATGCCACACTGACAGGATGTGATTTCTTTATCTGCTAGGTACCGCTTTTGATAGGTCCACAGATAGACCCATGCTTCATAAAATGGTTATTTGACTTGGAATAACCACTTTATAGAACATGCTTCATACATGTTGTGCTCAGAGGAACATTGTTAGCATAAAAGCATCTGGGTGAAAAACCTCAAAAACAACTTAGCCCCACATGATAAACCACATACAAATCAATTCGAAGTCACATGACTGGACAAAATAAATGAGCTCCTAAGTGCCACAGTTCACAGAGCTCCCAGCAGGCTGAGTTCTCCCAAGAGAAGTAATGCATGTTTCAATATAAAGAAGAACTTGGCTGTAGCACAGTTGCTCTTAGTCTGTGGGTCATGATCCCTTTGGGGGTCACCTAAGACCTGGAAAACACAGGTATTTACATTACAACTCCTTATGTGGCAGACTGGGGGTGTGGCCACTTGTGGTCTCATCTAGCCCCGGCCAATCAGAATCAATTATGACACATGGCACCATACTACATCATACAGGGTATATAAGCCTGCTCCCGAAGAGGCTTTGGGCTTGCTTTTGCTTTCTCTCTCTCTCACCCATGTAACAATCCCCCTACATTCAAGGCCTGAGTAAATTACTTAAGGAAGAAACTGGTGTGTTAGTCCTTCCTCCCTGCCGGTCAGGGTCGTTAGGCGAACCACACAGGGAACCACAGTTTCTGATTCTCAATACTTCCTCCTCTTGCTTTTCACAAAGCTGAATAGAGGTGTAGATGAGAAGTGAGGCAGAGGCAGGCGAATTTCTGAGTTCGAGGCCAGCCTAGTCTACAGAGTGAGTTCCAGGACAGCCAGGGCTATACAGAGAAACCCTGTCTCAGAAAGAGAGAGAGAGAGAGAGAGAGAGAGAGAGAGAGAGAGAGAGAGAGAGA
>JADRCC010571471.1:0-19686 GCA_019843855.1 Hylomyscus alleni
ATAAGTGCACATGAGAGAGAGAGACAGAGACAGAGACAGAGAGACAGAGTCAAACAGAGAGAGAGACAGAGAGAGAGAGACAGAGACAGAAACATAAAGATAGACGGAGATAGAGACAGAGACAGAGAGACAGAGAGAGAAAGAGAGACAGAGACAGAGATTTTAAAGAAAAATTTATATAGCACTCCCCCAAATCATCAAATCACATGGGACATAGATGTTCCAGCCAGAGAAAAGGATCCCATCAGAAAGCCAGGGGCACTACCAATGCTGAGTAAATGCCAAGCATCCCTGGATGCCCTGGGTTGGCTTGAAATAATGTAAGTCTTTGCTATCCTATTTATCTTGTCCACAGGGCCATTAGGCAGACCACAGACCACTGTGAGAAACAGGTAAAGTAAATCAAGTCCAGGGCTCGCTGATGACTCTCTGATAGGTTATTTCTACTTCTCCACCTCTTTTCCTATCATAGAGAAGGCTATGGTAGTTCCATTTCATGTTCTAACATCATACTCCACCTGAGAGTTCAAGGATGCATTAGAAAACTAATGAAGAGAGTGGGAAGGAACATCATAGTAGTACTACTCCTTCATCACATCCTTCTGCCCTGCATACTATCATATTCCCGTTAGTTGGCCTTCTCCTGAACTTCTAGCCCTTCATCTTCCCATCATGCTGCTTCACATGAATGTGGAAACATTTCCATTTGCAGCAACATATCTGTCACTAAGCTCTGAGTTCAGAATGGAAACACTTATTGAGGGGATGGTAAAGCTTGGGAAAGTTTGCTGTATGACTTTGACTAGGCAGCCTTCCTATTCTACAGCACCATCATTGAGGGCAAAGTGGGAATCTGTCAAATCAACTGGGAGATTATATACAGGGAAATATGAAATGCCTACCTCTTCCATGAAAAGGTTTAGCTGGAGAGAAAAGAAAACCTGCAGAGGCTGGGGTGGGGTGAGTTGTTAATGAATCTGGCATTAAGAGATTTGTGTTAAACCGAGGGAGGTGGCTGCATTCCCAGATTTGATTCAGCCCGTTCTGGGAAGCTGTGGGGTATCTTCTCAGAGGTCAGCAGCAGTTAAGTTAAAATATTCAACTGCTCATTATCCCCACAGATTGCACCACTTTCCCCAGGGTATTTTGGGAAGCATACAATAGGCCCACATTGGGTACATTAGTCCAGTCCTAGATTTCTTACGATGTTGTCTCTAATTCAGACCCACCTCTTCTTGCTCCTGGATTCAGAATGCAGATGGGCACAGGCTACTCTGGTTCTGAATGCCACTTCAGTGACATTCTCTATGCCCAAATGTGTATTAGTTGTGTCACACATGCCTACAGCTTTATTTACATCTATAGATTGTTCGTTGTAACCAAGGAGAGGCAAAGCCTATTTCGTTCAGAAGAAATGAAATGCCTTTTGATTGACGTGAAGAGAGATCCAAAAGGAGCTGGAAAATAACAAAGGAGTCAGACCACAGAGTGAGGATGTTCAGGTAGGCCAAAGCTGAGGGATATGACTGCACAGTCTTTGGGGGTAAATGAAGTGAAAGAAAAAGGAGACTCTAAAAGTTCTATTTTAATGGCTTCTTGCCAATTAGTGGAAGATGAACACAAGAACAGAATTTCCCTTTTCAGAAAAGACAGTTTGTGGCTCATAATTCGTACAAGTTCATGAAACAAAAGGCAAGATCAAACACATTTTCTGGGATCTATGTGATGCTAAATGGATAAGGAGAAGCTGGAGGCTGGGCATAGACATGGGAGAGGAGAACAGCAACCGAAGACCCAGGTTGGCACAGCAGCAAACCATCTGCGCTCCACACTTCTGCAGACATGTAGGCTTCCTCCTAAACTGTCTGTAGCCATTTCTTTTCAAGGGTGTTTTTCAGACATTGGTCTTTCTGGACAGGAGACTTAGGGGCGGGGGTTAGGGATGCTGTGTTCTGAAGGTTGAAGGCATTGTACTGACACACAAGTGAAAGAAAGTAGCACAGACACACTAACAAAGGATGGCCACAGATAGCAAGGACAGACAGCTGGCACTGTGTATCTGTAGAGTCATGTGCCACAATTTGTGGCTCATGACTTGTACAAGTTCACAAAACAAAAGACAATATAGAAAGCATTTCCTGAGATCTATTTGATGGTAAAAGAATGAAAGGAGTTATATCCATCAGTAGCTACAGAGTGGATTTGCGCATACCTAGATGGTGCGTGTCATTTACTCAAACCAGCCTCTTGCTAAGTTGAGAGACACAGTAAACAGCAGATGTACATGACTGTGGGCTGCTGCATGTTTGTAAGCCATTTTTATAGGCAGGGATAGCTAGTATGGTAGACACAGTAACGTGCCCATGTATGATCATCATCACATACTATGACCTGCACATAAATTTTGTGCTGTACTTTCATAGGATCAATGGTACAGAAGTTTTGTTTAATCAGCATTGCCACATATATGCCAGCAATGTATGGCAATGTTTCAGGGCAGCTACAATGTCTCTAGGTCACAGAGAGTCTTCAGCTTCCATGTAGCATGGTCATGCTACTCTTTTGTATGTGGTCCATCATTAAGTGAATAATCAATCATATGACCTGTGACTATAGTTCCTGAACCTATTTTGTTTTGTACAGTTTGTGTACATATATGTAAAATGCATGTTAAGATATCCAGGTTTTGTTCAATATAGATTCATGTGACGATCACCATGGCTGTGAAGAGACATACTTATGCAAGTACCGATTGGACTCACGCTCTTTCCACACACAATATTCTTTCTTACTTGCTCATCCTGGCTTTGGACAACTATTTACATTTCAAAAATTATTCCATATGCTGCCTTTCCCAAAACAAATGGTCTAGATTGTTTATCTACTTGTATGGTCCCTCAGGAACAATGTTTGCCATTGGAGACTTCTTTGCTTATTTATTGTCTTCACTTTCCCTAGTCTGTGAGTTTCTTATGGCCAAGGACAGAGCCTCTTACATCTTTCTATCACCGATACTTAGCATAATGCCTGGAACAAAGTAGGGGTCAGTCATTGTTTGCCAAATATGATCTGATTTTATAAAGGATAAATGCCTTCCTGCCTAGGGAAAACTGTACACAAAAAGCTATTATATAATCAGCATTTGATATATTAGCTCAAACACAGTTTTTATGTGAAAGTATATTAATATTTAATTATGGTGAGTTAGTTTGCAAGGAAGGATATATGTATGAAGTAAACACACTATGGTCGTATCTCCTCTTTTCAGACCAACAGTGCTATGTGGCTATCAACAGAATATTTATTTCCCCATTACCAGGGTTCATATGTTGAAATTCTAATCCCAAGGTTATGATGTTGGAAAATGTATCCTTTCAGAGTAGCTAGGTCATGAGTCCTGGACTGCACAGATCTGACTGAAACTCAAGTCTCATTCTATCATGTGAAGATACAAGGAAAAGCTGGCACTCTACAAGATGAAATAGAGCTCTCTGTACCATACTGCCATACTGGCACCATCACCATGGACCTTCAGCCTCAAGAACCATGGATGATACAACCATAGCGTTCCAAAGTATCTGGTTTTATAGGAATCTAAATGGACTAAAGGACATGCACATATCCTTTCCTAGATATCACTGAGTTGTGTTTTCGTGTCATATCTAACTTGTTCCAAAGGACATCCTTAAGAGGTCATATTTAAGACCCCTCTCTGAACCTACATTTTCTATAAATTTATTAGTACCTTCTACATAACTGTCCCACATTATAAAATATACTTCTTTTAGAATTTAACATTGAGAAAACATGGCCTCCTTGTGGAACTGGTGAGCTTTTCTCTTTATGGTAAACAGATTTCTGTAACTCACTATCATAGCATGGTTTCTAGGAAGCACAAAATTATGTTTCCACTCTCTTTACCAATTCTTAGGTACTCTGCTAACTACTTTCTGATCTCCTCCTATCTCTTGGGAGAATTACAAGGCACTGTTTATTACTCTGCTAACTACTTTCTGACCTTCTCTTATTTCCTGGGAGAATTATAAGATGCTGATTAAATTTTGCGTATAAGATAAAATGTGTTGGTGCATACTAATCCCAACACTCAAAGGCTGAAACAGGAGAATTACAAGAAAGTTTGAGGTCAGCTGATCTGCACAGCTTCATAGCAAGTGTGTGTGTATGTGTGTGTTATGAGTGGGAAGTAAGAAAGTTGATTTTAAAAGAATAGCATAAATTAGTATATAGTAATAAATCCTTTTTTAAAAAAAAGTCAATCATTCTCTCTGTGGTGTTAGCTGATTGGCATGGCTGTTTGAGAAACAGGTCCATCTAATCTGTGCCTTAAGATAGAAGCTTCTTCTTCGTGATAGAGGAGTGAAGCCTAGATTTTTAAAATTGTTATTATTTTTATATTGTGTGGATCAGACCACCTGAATCAATAGCACATATCCTGCTGAGCCCTAGTGAATGAGCTGTTGTCAACCTTACCCCGGATTGCTCTGGAAAACCTTCCCTCTCATGAAGGTTTTTTTTTTTTCCCTAATCCAGGTAAAGCCATCTCGAGGCTGTCCGCAAAAAGCATGTGACCCACAGACAAAAACTTTAATTTTCTTCTTCCTTTCTTTATCTTGATTTTCGAATTTCTTTGACTTTATTTCATGCTTGTCATTGAAGATAGGATATGTCAAATCCTTTATATAAAGAAAAAGTGACTCTATGTCCAGCTCTGACTGGGAAGTGAATAACATATTTGTGAACATTCGGGCACTTGGCATTTATTCTGCAAATATTTAGAGCCTTAAGTTATTCAGTGGACACTACTAACTAATAGGAATACTGAAAATCACGGCATCACTGCTGTGTTTGGGAGGGACAGCAAGATGCCTGCTTTAGCAGTGGGAACAAGAGACAGACATAGGAAATGCTGGTGATGAAGACTGAGTCCAGGAATGTGAATTCTGAGCCATATGCTCTAGACTAAGATGGGCAGCCTTTTTTTTTTTTTTTTTTTTTTGAAAGCTTGGCAGAATCAAGAAAAAGAAAATCCTCAAATCACAAGGGTGTTTTTCAAGAATCCTGGAGACAAGACTTCTTAGGCTAGGTCAAAAGCATGTGTCAAAACTGTCAAATGCAGCTTCCATCCAAATTCTCCAGACTGTGTGAGAGAGAGGGGAGTGACCTTTCTATCACTGACCCTTCCCCTTAGACTTAAGTGATAAGGAGTTCTTGACTGACCTGTTAGTTCTAAAACGTACCAAGATGGACAGGAATTAATCTCATGCCTCTTCTTGGTTCTAAGAAAATGAGCATGAGGTGGCTTTGCCTGGATTATGGAGTAAAAACATACATGAGAGAGGAGGTTTCCCAGAGCAATCCAGTGTAAGATCGGCAACAGCTCATTCACTGGGGCTCAGCAGTGGCTGTTATAAAAGACAGGTGAGATATCATTAGACTAAAAGGCTCAATGACAGTCTGTAATCACACTTGCCATCGTGCAGCCTCATGTTCCCAGGTTCCTTCCGATCATTCTCAAGGATAGTGGGAGCCTGGCTGGTAGAAGGATGCTCTCCCAAGCAAACTGTTATCACTGAATCTATTTGTATAGGTTGTGCAAGGCAGCCATACTGAGCCTTTGCAACTTCTCTAAGCGTTTCTTTCATACATGCTACTTTGATTAATCCCAGTGGCAACCCTCTAAGACAGGGACCACCATTAATATATTTTCAGGTGAGGAAGGCAAAAACTTTTATACAACCATGTTTTATATAGCCATGCTACCTAGATTTGCATACCTGATGTGAATTGACTTTTGTATAGTTATAGAAGAATATTTAATGTCACAAAGCTAGTGATGGGTCAAGCTGGGAGTGGAAGCAAAGGATTAATTTTCAAAACAAAATGTTTCCTTTGCTTTTTCTCAAAACCAGGACTCTGATGGAGTGAGAAGAAGGACAAGTAGGGTTGTTTTATTATTTATTTATTTATTCATCTATCAAAAACATGCAAGAAAGAAATGGGTCAATAATTGGGGAAGCTCTATTAATGGTCAAAGCCAAATGGGTCATGTTCATCTTGGTCCAAGATGATTTGCTAGCAGACCTGTTTTCACTTAGCATTCATGTGGACTTCAGTTTGAGGCTGTTCCAGTAGCTATAACACAGGTATTACAGTAAGAAGACATAATTTATTATGTGTCAAAAGGTTGGTAAGCTACATCAAAGTATCGTACCAGGTCTATAAAGACATCAACAGTGACAAAGAAGGCTCTAGCTAGCTAGAAAGGGGGTGATAGAAAGAAGGAACTCTATTCTGTTTCCTAACTCCTGCCTCTGTCCATGACCTGTCTTTGAGGAGTTGTTCAGGGCACTGTATTAGTTAGGCATATAAGGCCTCCATCCTTTCATTACTAAAGGGTAGGATGTCTCAGAGCTGATCACTGCCGGCAGAAGATTCTCCTGGAAGTTTCCACTAACTGACTCCTTAGTGGCAGATCAGAGCTATTCATCACAGTGCATGGACCATGCACAGGAAGTTAGTGTGAGAGTGGCAGGGTGTGAGATTTATAGCAAGTGAATGTGGCTGAAAGTACCTAATACTATGAGAGGCATGGCGAGTCTGAGTCCATTTGAAGTTTGAATCTCAGATTTATCACTAGCCTTTTCCATTATCCAGTGTGTGCACACTGAAGACTGACAACACTTGGGGATTCTCAATTGACCAGTAAAATGTTGGTAATTTGGGTCTTCCTTCCATTGATCATGGATGCTTAAACTAGGAATGACTAAAAACTTTAAGCGGCATCTCTGACAAGCCAGCCTGGGAGCTTCCCTGAGCTTCTGCTCCAGGATGCAGGATAATGACCATTTTAGCCCTTCACTGCTGGTAGAAGTCACTGGCTTTGCCTGTAGCTCCACAAGTGTCGTCATCCCTATACTTAATGATTCTCCAGGACCCCAATTCTTAGAACATCTGATCCTTTCTCAAATAAAAATACTATCATTCTTCTACTCTTACAGCCTTTTCAACTCTTCTCTTTTGGAGTAGTTTGAAATCTTGTTTACTCTCCTGCACTTTGTATGTGAGGTTGGCCATTCTTGGGAAGACAGCTTTGTATAAATCAGTGCCTACAGCCAGGCTTCCTCCAAGCACAGGGACTGAGATGGACTTAGAGGTGGATTTACGGAGAGGAGATGCTCCTTTGCTCATCAAGGATGTGGCTTAATGGACCAGTGGCAACAAGGGACTCAGCTTTTGTTTTCCTTCTTCAGTCCACATCTTTTCCTATCCCACAGCTGTCCTCTGCACTTCAACAAGCTTTTCCTCCCTCCCTTTCTCCCACATGATGTCCTATTTCTCCATCTCACCACACCTCCTAGCATGTCTCCCGAGAGAGCTGTAGGAAGAGCATGATTGGGCGTGTTTGGAGCAGCAGTGACCAAGCCTAACTCTATAGGGATGAGCTGTCACAGATACTGGAATCAGGCTAGTGATGGCACCAATGGCAGCTCTAGAAGTGGCAGAAGGAAAAAACTACCCTCTGTCCTTTTGGTAGCTTATACTATATTGCAGAAAATTGCCTTACCACATCCCCAATCTTACAATTGATGTAAATGAGCAACAGGATGCTTAGAGAAATTACAGCTTGTCCAAATCCATAGAAAGTGATATAAACAGATTTAGTATATGGATATTTAGAACTTAACAAACAATCCAAATCCTCTGTCACCTAAGCTGGCTTCTTCGTTCATCTGGGGAGTAAGTCTAGGTTGAAAGATATGCATGGGCAAGTGAGGAAAAGAGTGAAGACAGGGATCAATGGAGAATTGGCATGTTTCCTTGTTGCAAACTGGAAATTTTCATATTCTCTCTCTTTTCCAATAAATCCATAAGAGCCAATGGGTCAATAGTTGTTGAGTAGAGTTTACTGCAAACTAGTCACAAACATTTGCATCTGGTTCTCACCAGTTCTATTTATGCATTTCTTTGTACTTTCTCACAGACATTGAAGGAATGAGATCTTATGTAAAAAAAGGTCGCCATCATGGTCAGTCTCTGTGCCTGGGAACCCAGAGCATCAGTGATCAGTGCTTATCAGTTTCTTCATAAAAATAGAAGGAGTTCATCACATCAGCACACTGAAGACCTTAGCTGGCTCCTGTTTAGTTGAGATGCTCTCAACTGGGAAACTTTGCCCTTTCCTTGACTAAAGTCCAACTGAGGTTTATCACTACTCCATTATGTTGCAGATTGTAATAGAGTATGACTCCTGTTATTTTTTTCAATAAAGGATCTAGAAGAAAATGCTGCCATCAGGAACATTAGAGTCCTTCACCCCAAAATAAGTACAAACTTTCAACCAAAAAGAAGCTGTAAGAGAGAGATTTGCATCTACATATTTCCAGGAGCTGTATTAGATTACGTAAGATGGAGGTGGAGAGAAAAGCTGGTCTTCTTTAAGTTATACCAAGTGAATGGTGATTTCCTACCTGTGTAATAAAAGATTATTAAATAGCAAAATGAAAATTTAAGCATACTTATAAATTACTCCTGTGCTAAGCAATATGAGCTGGAGCCTAACTCATATTTAGGAATACAAGACATAGGTAATGAGGCAGACGATGATATTTAGGATTAACTAGACTCACTGAAATGACAGTATCACACAATTTAATAGGTGTAGATCAAGAAAACTACTTGGTTCCAGTCTATCCAATTTTTAAAGGAGTTATTTGTTTATAAGATTCCAATAATGACAGGTATGACTCTCCACCAATAAATAGTAGTACCTTCCCCCATCTCTTTGGGAAGAGATAACTAGCAAATACCACCTTAGTTTCAGTCTGGGAAGCATGACTGGGTCAGGGTGTAGCTGAGCGCTTCACAGAGAGTTGCTCTCCACTCTCAAGTGTATGCTCTCCTGAAGTCAGGCAGTGTTGGTAATTCAGCTGGATTCCTCTGGTCCCCCACATGCTCTTGGAACTTATGGCAAGTGTGCTTTTGTATACAATGGACACACTTGCTTCTCTTTAAGTGATTTTTAGGGGCAGGGGGAGTAGAAAGGCATAGAACTCAGTGTCTCCTCTGCAGGTGAAGTCAGCTCTCAGGACTTTGCATGCTTGCTTTCTTTATCCCTCCCTGTCTCTTCCTACCTCTACTTCCTAGAGATATGAGGCAGTTCAATTGCACACACACCCTCACCTTGGCTAAGCTCAACCTTTCCATGCTCCTGCTACATCACCTATGCCCTGTGTTTCTAAATGTGAGTTTTACTCTAGCTGTATGTGGAGAAGTTTTCCTCTCTGATTGCTGTCTTACTCAGAATTCCATCCCTTCACGTGTAGGGTTGCCCACAGAATAGAGAAACATCATTTCATCATCTGTACCCAAGGTGAAAAGAAATGGAATATATTTCTACAAAAATAATGCTGATAATAGAGTACAGTTTCCCAGGTGATATTCACCATGGTGGCATCCCACCTCCTTACATGCAGTCATGAAAATAGTTCTTTATCTTGTGACCCATTCCAACCATAAGCCTTGTTTCTTTCCTCTTTGAGATGGAAAGAGAAATCTTCATCCAGTAGTAGCTGGGACTTGTAGACCATGTCCAGCTTTCCATCCTCTGAGTACACAGTTCTGTGTACTTCACAGACAGTGCAGCTTAATCGAGCCTCAGGTAATGACTTTGACAGTATTACTCTCTCCAATCATTTTTCTCTATCTCACTATCATCTTCCTGTCCTCCATCATAAGTTTCTTTGTATATTGTCAATGTACCAAGAATCAGGTCCCTCCCTTATATTCAGCGCTTAGTAGAACAAAAAGGGATGCTATTGATAAACCCATGTATCATACACAAGAGGTTAATGATCCACCAGCCTGATCTTTTTGCTCTAGTTAGGATTTGGCTGTCATAAAAATATTCACTCATTTTTACTCTTTATTAGTTCAAAACAGAAGATTTGCTAAACAGTAAATCAAAGAAATCATTCATCACTAATTTCCCTTCAGGATTTATTCACAAACCAATATATTCCACAACTATTTCTCAACATCTGCTGTGATGGAGTCCCAAGAATCAGAGGGACTCAAGATGGACAGAGCCTCTGTCATCATGGAGCTGAGGGTCTGGTAGGATAATCAGACATTAGGTTGTTAAGTAGAGCAGTATAAATGCAACTAAAGAGAAATCCGACTGAAAATGAATGGTACCTGATGGTCGGGGTTGCTGTACAGTAATTGATAAATAATTATAAATGGATATGGGATACTCAGGCAGTTTATAGAAAACCATGTGGATACAGGAACAAAGTTTCAGATAGTGACTATATTTATCTGTTTGAGTTATTACAACAAAATACTATGGACTGGGTTGTTTAAATATAAGTGATTTATCTCTAACCATTACCAGACCATGAGGTTCATAATGAAGATATCTCAAGGAAGGTTTCATTCTGAGGCATCTCACGGACTGTGTTGTCATTATAATCTTGCCATGTATTCATATAACCTCTTCTGTATGTGTGTGTGATGGGAGGAGTGAAGAGAAGGAGGACATGAGAAGGAAAAGGGAGGGGAGGAGATGGGGAATATTGGACATCACTTATCAGGTATTGATGCCATCATGCCTGTCTTGCCCTCATGGCTCTTTTCCAAGTATTATCACTCTGGGGGTATAGGTTTCAACATAAGAATTTGGGGACACACTGTCCATAACAGATGTCTCTTTCAACAACCTTTAATTGTGCATCTATCTCTAAAATCTGTGGGAAAATGTCAGGGAAGAAAGAGTAGCCCTTCTTCTTCTTTGCCTTGAGGACATTCTTTGTGTTTCAGATTCAAAGTTCATTTAAATACATCACATCACAGAAGCAGAGACTGGGATGTTTATTGGATCTGAAAAAAATTTAAAATATGAGAGAAAATGCTACAGAGCTAGCAGTACAAAAGTGATCAATTTTATTTTAGTTTCTGTGGTACATGGAGAAAAACTAGTCATGACGTAAGGAACAACTGGAGAAAGCTAAAAATGAGTTCGAGTCTAGCTATACCTCTTGTTTATGCTCAGAGGCAAGTGTTAACCTAAGAATGGACTTGTAAAGAGAATTGTTTGGGGCAAGGTCGAAGGGCTAGTGAGCTCAAGCTAGCCCACTTGGACTGGTGTTAGACATCATTGCTATGGCAAAGGAACACTGGCTTGTGAGAGGACAGGGAAGACAATGCTGAGTCTGTGAATGTCCGGGCACAATTGATTGGAGAAAAGTAATTCCTCCAAAAGGAATTGTTTGTCTGATGACTTTATGGAAGTTGAGTGCTAAGCATTGACTTTGGCCTCTAACACCAGGTTCTCTTTTTTTGGTAATAACATCTTCATTTTCTTATGGCCAACAATTTCCTTCTTGTTCGGTATACTCTACCTTGGGCAGCATCCTCAAGAAAGGTCCACAGGATGACATTTCTGGGCTTGGCAACTTGGAGTCATCAAATACAGACAAAAGAAGCTGAAGGCCGTTTAATGCATGAAGGAAACTCGTTGAGAAGGGTTCTCTAGAAGGCCCAGAGTTCTCAGTGACACTTCTTCAGGGGTTTTATTTTCTTTTCCTATGTCTTTCTGAATGTAACCATGTGTGTGCGTGTGTGTGTATGTGTGTGTGTGTGTGTGTGTGTGTGTGTATACACCCACATGTAATAGAGCTTTGTCAAGATGCAAATTCACATACCATTCCCAAATTTGAAGTATAAGTGGTTTTCAGGAGATTTGCAGAGCCGTGTACATGGCTCTGTAATCAATTTCAGTACATTTTCAAGCCCCTCCCAAAGAAACTGCACCACATGTCAGTTGCTCTGTGCTTCCTGCGGCTCTCCATCCCTCAACAAATGATCTTCCTTGGGCTCTCTCACTGTGCCTCTTCTGGACATTGTACAGAAATGACCTTGTATTATAGACCTCTTTCATTTCACATCATGTGTCTGTCCCAGTTCTGTTCGTGCTAACATGTGGGGCCAGGCTGCTTTCCTTTCTTGGCTGTATGATGTTCTATTCTATGGATAAACTGTGTTTTATTTTCCATCCATTCATGGGTACATAAGAATTTGGGTTGACTCTCTTACTTGTTTTCATAGGTTACTGACTGCCTTCCCAGAAAATGCCTCTTTACTCACATTAGGCAGGCTATGTTTCTATTATGTAAGGGGGAAAATCTGTAACATCAATTTTTCTCCACAACTGTCCATACGCAATGCAATGTCAGGTTTACTAACTCTAGGATTCAGAGCCCAGCCCTGAGCCTCATTCAGCCTTAACCTTTATTCTTGTGACTTTCAGGGATTCGGGATTAGCATAATTATTGATGCAACAGGTCAAAATTTAGGACTAGGAGAATGTCTTGAGTGTCTCCTGCTTTGATTTTACTATCTCAGAGGACTCCTATGTACTCTAAAGGCAATATTCTTCGTCAACAGGAGAATCTATCCTAGGTAGACATGCTGAGACAGAATGCCATTTTCAGTTTTTATCCTTTTAGCTCCTTCTCAGTAATCATTTGCCCACTGATACCTCCAAGATTTTATACTCTCCCCTCAACAACCTTGTAATGTAACAGTGACATTCTCTCTAGGCCTTCAGTGTAAGTTTAGATCTTTTCACTCCCTCTTACAAGCCCATTATCTATATAGGTTTCTACTGTACTTGAAAGTCATTCTGCAAGAGGTAAGGCATGTGACCTCAGTTTGTTACATCTACAAAATGGGAGTGTGGGAGTGTTTAGACAAGTCAATGAGCTTTCAACTTTACTTAGCAACAGAACCAGCTCTTCAAAGGTTCTCGTAGGTGGGAGCCTAAATCACAGGTAGGATGAATGAGGTAAAGTTGCCCTCTTCATTTTAGACTTGAAATATCTAGATTATCTTGTGATGTTGTGTCATAGCATTTTCTAGTGTCTGTAGACTGAGCAACATAGGGTTCAGGAAGGTTCTGTCACGTGGAGAGGAACAGGAACCAAATAGCTCTGGAGGAAGATCATCTTATCTTTTAGGACTTTCTTTAGGGTGGGTATAAATGTATGTGGTGGTAGTTTGAAGAAGAAATGGATCAGAAGAGAATCTTGGATTTGAAACCAAAGGAACAACATTAGGAGTTGGAGTATTTGTGATGTCATCCCCTCCAGAAAGAGATGTTGTCTTTGGAACATGGGAAGACCTGAGTATGCAGAGGAAAATGTGGATTCCTGGTTTATGCACTGCAATCATTGTGTTAATTCTGATACATTCCCTCAAGAGGGAAAGAGCCATGAAGGAGAGTAAATACTGACTCCCAATTGCTTCTGCTACTGCCTGTATGAAAGGTGCCATTGTCTACCTTAGGAATTGTATCCACTAGGAGCAACAACAGTTTTAAATGATATAGAGGAGGCACTAGTGAGAACCAAAGATTGAACTGATGAGAAAGGTAAGGGGAATCCAGTTTGTCAAGGGGAGAAGGTATGGGAAGCTGCCTGTGACATGCACCACAAGCTACATTCTAGTTCCTATCCATATTGCTCAGTCTTGACACCCAAGCCTTGTATGAACCAGTCCCTAGGTCCATAGGAAGGTCAGCTTAGCAAATGCCCTACTAGCCTCAGAGCTTCCTTAGTAACAGCTGAGCAGAATAGATGAAGGATGCTTCTCCATCTCTCCCAGTTCAGAAACCCATGCTGCACTGTCTGCATCTGAGAGGTCCTGGAAGGGATAGCATGTCTGTTGTACCTGTTCTTTGCTGTTCTAGGGCAAGAGAAATTCAGAGTGAAGTGGTGTGACCTTTAAGTGATGCTGGCAGTCTCTAGTTTTTTCATTATTCTGCCCAGTTGTGTGTAGAAATAAGTTGGTGAGTCTGCATGCATTTAGATGCTCTTCTCTCAGCCTGTTATAATAATGTTATTGATTGATGGATGAGGCCACCACATCTCCTCGATCCATACTTCTTCATTTACTCTTCAGTGATACACCAAGGATGGTTCGAACTGTACTGAAGTAGAAAACATCTGGCAGCTCCCAATCCCTAGTGATTCCCAATGGTAAAGTTTCCTGTTCTCTCTACATGCCCACTGCATGTTGGTGGGCCAGCTCTCCATCATCACTCAGAGATTTAAGTTATGTTAGTGCTATGCCAATACCTTTAGAAAGGTCTTTCAATGTAATGCTCAGGCCTAGGTGTGAGACTCTTTATTTCTGTTCACAGTACAAGGGTCACAGTTATTCTGAATGTCCCATCCATCACAAGAAGAACAGAAGAGGTGATCTTCCCATGGGCCAGCAGGAAGGACTGAGGAAATGTGACAAACAGCACTAATGACCAAGATAAGTGTAGAGACTATGGTTCTAAAGGCAGGAAATCCTAAGCTTTTATTGGAGGACTCTATCCTTCCTAGTTATATATGTTATAATGAGCAAAGTATTTGAGTCTATGACCTTCAGTTTTGTCATCTGGGAAATAAGAACCTCACAGCTTCCTAGGACATCCTAGGAATTTCTAGTATTGAGCGCATAAAACAGGGACCCTTAAAACTAGTCCTTCTTCCTGCTAAATATCTTACCACAGGTATATATGTTGATTTATATTTTGAGTCAGGTTCTCTCTCTGTAGCTGAGGTTGACCTGGAACTCAACTATATACTGGGACTGACTCTAACTCACATCAAATTTTCTGCTTCTGGCTCCCAAGTACTATGATTTCAGGAATGTAAGCACATGGTTTGCAGGTAATTATCATGCTAGTTACTTTCAACCTGAAGGTTAAATGCATATAATGAGTTCACTGGGTTTTATTTTCCAAATCCCACAAGGGATATTTGTAGCTTGATGGGCAAAGTTCAATTGAACAGACAGGCTTTGGATACTGTAGAGTGAAGCCCCACAAATAGTTATGAGGATTTCTACTCCCTAATATTAATAGAGTTGTAGAATTTCCACCTTTTGACTGTTGGCTATACCTAGTGATGGAGTATCACTTCCAATTTATTTTGTAAAACATAGGTATTTCCATCTTTCTGCTAATGTCCCTTCATTGCCTTGCCTCCAGACTACTCTGTAGAAATACTGCCATATTGGAGAGACCCATGTTGTAAGTAGCTGAAGTCAGCATCTAGAGAGTAGCTACAGAGGAACTGAGAGCCCCTTTCTTAAAGCCTGCATTAAAATATATCTCATCACAGAGACCATGGTAGGGGACCCTTCCCCAAGCCTTCAGATGATGAGAAACCACGAACCAGAATCACACAGCTATGTACCTAATTTCCAACTCATAGAATCCAAATTAACTGTTTAAAGCCACCAAACTTTGGGTTAACTTGTTATGTAGCAATAGATAGCTGAAAGAAACATAACTATATACCAAGCCTTGTCCCAGGTATAGAAGTCAAGATGGATGGAGCTTACTACTTTTCTTCAAGAGTCAATTGTGATGTCACCACACAGTACCCACTAAGTCCTTCTTTTATGGCAAGACAACTCCTCCTCTGAATTTGCTAGAATGAACCATCCAAGAACACACATGTGCCTTTCTTGACCTCTGATTTACTCTGCTTCTGCTTTGTTAAGAGACTGAGCTCATCTTTTTTCCAACCCCTATTGAAGTTCTTTTATTGAAAGACAGTTTGGAATGGTTGTAAAAGTTATAGATTCTGGAGGTTTGATGTAGTCTCATTCATAAAGGGACTTTAGGGGAAAGTTATCTAGACTGACATCTTCTTGTGTGTTGTCATGGAATAAATAGAACTTGGGCTGTGTGAAGGCCAAATGAGCACAGCAGGTGCAAGCCTTTGCTTCCCTTTGCAGCCTACAGTATAGCCTTTGGCTGACAATGGGGCATTGTGGATGCTAGGCATCATTAGTCTCAGATTCAAGCCTCACACTCCAGGCAGTGTAATAGCAAGCATCCATACATCTCAATGCTGTTCTGCTCCCATCAAATGAGCTCAATCTGAATTAGAAAACTATGGACAGCCAGAAACATAGATGACCACAAATTCATCTATAAACCCTTGCTGTAAGAAGGTCTTGTTTTCTTCATTTATGAATAGATTTGGGATTTCTGTCATTTTAATCTCCCACTGGCCCTTACATGCCACTCAGTTCTGGTGGGAAGAAAATTCTTAAAACTTAGGTAATTAATACCAATACCTTATGACATGTACACAACCCATAAAAGGCAAAGCCACACAAAAAATATCTTAAGAGCATTGATGAGATTATTAGCTTGAGGATGTTTTTATTTTCATGAACATCTATTGCCTGTGGTAAAACAGGACTTATTAAAGCACCCCTGGAGGGGTTGGGGGAGGACTTACAATGAAAGCCAGTGCAATAATGCTGTAGGCTGAAGGGAACAGAAATGGAAAGGAAAAGATATGAGAAAAAAAGGGGCTGTTGGGTGTCTCTAATTAAAAGGCAGCCAGATAATAACTTTAAGAAACTTCTGCATTATCCTCAGGACTCTGGTGCATTCACAATTTACATTAATGGGTAGCGCTAGGTTGTTTGGGCTATATCTTTTCAGCCTGCGCAGTAGTTGATAGGAAATAGCATATAACTTTTGTTCTTTGGGGGACAGAAGGGTTGATGAAGGGAAGCTGGAGCAAATAAGGTGAGGTAAATCTAGAACAGATGGATTAGTGTAAGAGGTAGGGAAATGGCTCTCCAAAGCTTCCTTGTTCCCCTTAGGGTACTACTCCCCACTTCCAGAATTATCTACCTCTCTGGGAATTGTATCTGGCAAATATTTACTGCTCACTATTATGTAAACATCTATGTTATTTTAAATGTATTACAGCATTTATTTAGATTTATTGTGTTTTGAGAGTGGTTCAGAAGTAAATGTAATTTTCTCTTGCAGTTCTGTGAAGATAAATGACTTACAGAATCTTGTGTTCTATTTCTGGCAGAGGTGCCGTCGGCACAGTTGATGCTTGCCTCATGCAGCACCATCTCTGTAGGTCTCCTCTATGCCAGCAAGACTTGTGCTCCACAATCTGCAAATCCATGTGACCCCAACTTAAACTGGATACTCTTCCTTTTTCATTCTTTGGAAAGAGTCACATGGTGCACACTTTCCCTGATTGTATCTTTCATTCCCATTAGAACTGAACTTGACTGATGTTTCAACAGCATCTTTTGAGATAAACAGCTCCCTGCCTGGTTGCTGTGATGGAATTGTGACTAACATATGTGTGTTGTTGCTTGGGTCCTTGCTATGTTTAGAATGCCCCTCATTCTTAAGGTCTTTCTATCACCTTGAATTCTATACAAAATGAAAATAAAATTCATAGCCTGTCCCTACTCAGTCTTCATTCCTGTAGTTTTGTGGAGTGCTGGACATTTGTCACTTACCATCAACTCATTCCCTCACTGACATCTACAACCCAGTGTTCCTCTGGGGGGAAAAACTGCTTTTCTATACTCATTGTCTACATGACTGAATGAAGTTGTGCTCTACTCTGGTACCCAAAGGCCCACGTATCAAAAGTGTGGGCTCCAGGGTGCTGTTGCTGGGAAATGTGACCTGTGGAAGGGAGGTCTTTCAGTCATTATGGGCATGATCCCTAAAGAGGACTGTGGACCCAGTAGCCATTTTCTTTGCTTTGTGATCTATGATGTCAACAGTTTACCTCTAGCGTGCAACCTGCCATGATGCCTAATGATTGGGACTAGCCAATCTTGGACTGAAACTTCCAAAATTATGAACCAGAATAAACGCTTTCTTTGTTTAAGACAAGGTGATGGAATGCTGACTGATGCACGCTCACTGGGATCATGGCCAAAGTGCATGCTGATCAGTGCATTACCTGGCCCTGTCTACAGTGAGTGGCTCAATGGTGGTCTGAGTACTTTCTCACAGCTAATGAGGCATGATGAATGTTTTGCTGAGACTTGATTGAAAGAGACTTTGCTTTTCTTATTGCTGTAGAAAACTCAAGAGGATTTAAGGGTTAGAGTGGTACCTGGCTTATCAAATGATGAAGAAAAAAGCCAGCATGCCTAAATGCCCAGGACAGAGATCAAGAATGAAGGTACCTGCAGGGCAGGATGGTGTTTCAAAAGCCTAAAGCTTAAAGCTAGACTGAGTTCATAAGTTTTTATATTGCAAATAAGAAGTACATCACACTAATTAAGATAATCTGAAGGAATTTTCTGTCACTTGAAGCAAGGAAATCTTTGCTACCACGTTTGTGGGATGATTCTTTTATGACCAAATATGTAGCCATCTAAAAACTTGAGGAAACTGAAAAACAGTACAAAGGAGAGTCTTTCTGCTTGGCCCTGGTCCTAAAAGACGAGGAAGCTGAAAGTCTGGTTAGGCAGGTGGTACACGTGTTCACATAGATGCTAGAGTCAAAGGTATGGACATAGTCTATATTAGATATCTTTTGTCACCTCATCCCATCTAGACTTGAATGGACTCTCCATTTCCAGGAAGGTGAGAGTCCTTCAGGCTTCTTTCCAATTACTCTCAAGTACCTACTATGCTGAGCAACCTCCCTCCATACCCTTTCTTTCATTCTTTCTATCCAGTCTAGATTAATTTCTGTACTTACTTTCTTTTAAAGTATTCCAAGGATGCATAAAAACAAAATCATGGACATTGGATGCATTCATTTAAGTTAATCAAATGCTAATGTTTTTGATATTTCCCCTGGATCTTTCTTTTATTTAAAAAAGCAAAAGGCAGTCCTAGAGGTTACTAGAGGTGAAAAGCAAGACCTTTCCCTTGATTTTTACTTAATTCCCATTTTACCCAGTGGCACAGTCTTAAGTGTGGTTGTGTTTTTCTTCCCACTACCTTGTACATTCAGTACTTGAATAGTATGTGCTTTAGTTCTGAGCTTCACAGTTTTCCATCATTAGCATTAAGCACATTCTGTTCAGAGCTTGCTTTTTCCACTCAGTGTGGTGTCTTGGGATTTGTTGAGACTGAGTGATAGTTTAGCTAGATACAGAAGGCTAGTATGATGGCTCTCTTACTGCCTCCGCATGGCACCATCCACCAACACTGTGCATGTTGAGAAGCCAACTTCAGGTTCAAATTCTTCCCCAGGCAAGGCCCTTGTCATTAATTTCTATCTGCTTTAAAATAAAAGTGTGTGAGTTTTTGTTTTGCTTTGTTTGGGTTTGGTTTTTGATTCTGAATGTCTTTGATTGTTTGGAGTAGTTGGATATTCTGGGTAATTATTTCACATCCACGACAGGGGTTATCATGTTTCTTGAATTTGTATGAAATTTTATTGAATTTAATTGAATTCGTATTGAATTATTGAATTTGTATTGAATTTTATCAGTGCTGAGGATACCATGACCTACCCAGCATTGTTTCTCCCTTCTTCTTACACTAGTTCTTCCTGGGAGTGCTGTTGGATACCTGCAGTCTACAAATTGCCCACCTTTTAGCTTACTGAAGTCTTTATGTGACATCACCTCTCCTGTCCTCTACATGTTTTCCAACTCACTAATCCTCTCTTCAGGGATGTTTGAACTATTAATTTTTCTGCTCACTGAGTTTTTGTCTTCTACTTTTTCCACATTGAGAATCTATTTACTGTGTTTCTCCATGGTTGCCTTTTCTGTGTTTAATAAGATTTTAATCTCTTTATTGGCTTAAATACCTCTATTTATATTTTCAATAATTCTCAATACACTGCTTACATTTTTTTT
>JADRCC010571472.1:0-18423 GCA_019843855.1 Hylomyscus alleni
ATGATCAGTCCAATGGATGGTTGTGAGTCTCTACTTCTGTATTAGTTGGGTACTGTCAGAGCCTCTCAGGAGATAGCTATGTCAGGCTCCTATCAGCCAGCACTTGCTGACATCCACAATAATGTCTGTGTTTGAAATTCAAGAAGGAAGACCAAAGTGTAGAAGGGGATACAAAATATCTAAGGAGTTGCAGAGACTAACTATGGAGCACAGACTGAAAGAAGGACTATCTAGAGACTTCTCCATGTGAGAATCATTTCCATATTCAATTGTCAAGCCTCCTTTTCTTAATAACTTACTGAGTCCTTTTAGTACTGTCTGTATGTAAATAGATGTAGTGCCATCTACTATGGTTTGTATAACATCTCAGGACATCATCTCTGATGAAAACCTATTCTCTTTTTCCCAGCAGCCTTTATTGCCAATAGCTTCTCAGCTGTATGTTGGAATCTATGGTCTCCTTCCCTATCCATGCAAGGATTTCTGTTGGCTTGATTTCGTGTTGATTATGCAGTCCCAGTTACTATAATTTTAGGTAAAAAATGTTCTGTTTTATACAACAAATATTATTTCACTGCACATATCTACTACTCTTAATTCTTTTTTTAAAAAGGTTTATTTATTTTATGCATATGAGTACATTGTAGTTGTCTTCAGACACAGCAGAAGAGGGCATCAGATCCCATTACAGATGGATGTAGGCCACCATGTGGTTGCTGGACCTCTGGAAGAGCAGCCGATGCTCTTAACTGCTGAATCATCTCTCCAGCCCTACTCCTAACTCTTAAAAATCTTTCTGTTCCCTCTTCTGTGGTGACCCCTGGGCTTGAGGCTTATGGATGCCCCACTTAAAGCTGAGAACTCCACCTTGTCTTATTCTCTGCATGTTGGCCAGTTTTGGGTCTCCGATTCACAATCTATTGCACACAGATACTTTTCTGATGAGGGCTGTGACATGTACTAGCCTATGGGCCAGCTAGAAGAATTAGGGGAACAGTTTAATGCTCTTTTCATTTTGCAATAATGGTATTGTGCTCTTTTACAAGTCCTATGAAGTAGTCAGTAATAATGTTTTGACCCACTTACTAGTACCACACGTAAACTATCTTTTGGAGTGGGTTTTAAATCTAATCAGAAAGTATTTGGTTATTCTCCAAACATTCACACTACCATTGTGCCAGTAGCCATATCCTGCTAGGCCATTCACTAATTTTTAAAAATGTGTTCCATTTGATCTTTTATTTTAAAGTTACACTTCAAAGATAAATCTAAGCTCATGATTTCCCAGGATTTCAATTAATTTAAATATATGGGTTTAAATTATTGTGGATTTTTTCTACTTTTTAAAAATTATTTTATTTATTTACATTCCAGTCATTGGCTTTTCTACCTCTTGGGGGCCAGATCAGTGGCCTGATAACTGCCTATTCAGTATTTTTATTAAAAGAGTTTATAGCTGACTAGGACAGTTGAATACTTTTCTTCCTCAGTAGTATAAACTGATAGATCACATCTCTTGAGGGCTGCCCTGAGTCTATTTAACATGGAAGTGATAGTGCCAGATCTTGTATAGAGCACATAAATTTTTGACAAGTTAGCATTTGACAACCACAAATAGCTATAAACTCAGTATATAATGTCTTTGCAGCTAACTAATATTAGAACTTACCTTAGACATTTGCTTTTACATTTTTGTATCTCAGAGTACCTGCTGTACTCTATTTATGAGCGTATCCTAAACTCGTTATTAATTTTTTCCTAAGTACTTATACTCATTTTTATATTAAAATTGTTTGTTCTTGAGATTAGGATTTTTGAATATTTTACATGTTTCTTTCAAGGCTTATAATACCATTTCCTGTGTTGAATAAAGTGATCATACTATTTATTAATGTTATCATAATGGAGACATGTTATAGTTATAGTTATCATTTGGAGACATGTTATAGTACTAAGTTTAATTCTTGCTCTCCAGATATCTATCTATCTATCTATCTATCTATCTATCTATCTATCTATCTACCTACCTATCTATTATTACCTTTAGAACATATGAATAGATCTGTATTGATGCATTAGCAAGATATCATCTCATAATAAAGCAGAAATAATCCAGACCTCCCTTTGAAAATAGACTAACACATAGTTTTTTCTTTAGAAGTTGTGTTCTACTACACACAAAGATAGGGACAAAGACAGGTGATTCTCTCAAGTCTCTGGGAATATTAACAAACTTAGTAGTTGTTATGTTGAAAAACATAGATCAAGAACAACCAGCCTTGCAGTTTTGCTTGATATGTCCTCATAAACTTATTTTCTAGATTTAGGCCTACTCATAAAATGGTTTTGGGAAATATGTTTTATGGGTGACTGAAAAAGACAAGTGACAATAAGACTACCACTACCTCACTGAATGTAAAAAGTTTTTTCTTTATGCTTACTGTTTTCTTTTATCATACTCCTTTAAAAATTCTGAACCCTTTATCAGCTCTAACTATACTACAACAAATACAACATAAAAGTAAGTGATGGGCTCTAAATGAATGTCCCTTGTTCTTGCCTGTAAGGACAAATTAAGTCAGGTCATAATTGGATGGTTGGTTTCCATATTGAAAGCCTTAAATTCCATTGCCCATTTTTTGAGTTTTTTAAATATCACACAAGACAATGTCTATCCAGTATTTATTATTTAATCTTCATTGCTAATTATATTGTTCAGTCCAGTTTCTAAATAAAAGTGGCCCCACTATCTGCAACACAGGTCTACAGCATCAGAAAGACAACTAAAATCATGTCATACTGGTTGGTTTTGTGTGTCAACTTGACTGGGGTTATCACAGAGAAAGGAGCCTGCCTTGAGGAAGTACCTCCATGAGATCCAGCTGTAAGACATTTTCTCAATTAGTGAACAAGGGTGTGAGGGTCCATTGTGGGTGGTGCCATCCTTGGGCTGGTAGTTCTGGTTTCTATAAGAAAGCAAGCTGAGCAGGTAGGGGAATCAAACCAGTAAGTAACATCCTTCCATGACCTCTGCATCAGCTCCTGCTCCCTGACCTGTCTGAGTTTCATTCCTGACTTCCTTTCATGATGAACAGCAATGTGGAAGTGTAAACTGAATAAACCCTTTCCTCCACAACTTGCTTCTTGGCCATGTTGTTTTGTGCAGGAATAAAAACCCTGACTAATACAATGTCTCTTGTACATTCTCAGAAATTTATAAAAGTCTTCCACTTTCTGAAATTCATAGGAGAGTGAATGGTATGAGGACATGTTTTTCTTGATGTCATGACCAACGACAATATATTCTATCTCTCTTTTTTTTTTAACACAATGATGTCATAAGACTCACAAGTAGAGAATCTGTTGGAGCCACATACATAAAGAAGTTGTCTCTCTCCTAGCATCTATCAATTAACATTTCCTCCTTAGTTAGCAGGAGGACTTTGTGCCTACCCACCTCATGCTGTCATGTTGTCTAGACTGAGCTTTAGACTAGGTTTTGTGCAGGGTGTCATAACCACTGTCAGTTCATATATGAAATAGCCATGTTGATTATGCAGTGAACTGTTTTGTTATAATCATCTTTTTCTTCTTGGATAGTCACATACATAAAACCTAAGAGTATAAGGACAATACAGTTTTAATAATAATAATAATAATAATAACAATAATAATATAATTATAATTCTTATAACATAGCATCAGATAGATATAGGAGGAAGTGTTTTTGAAAGGAATTTGGGGATGGTTGAGTATGATAAAATATATGAAATTTTCAAAGAAATAATAAAAATCATAAGTCAAAAACAAAATTAAACACTCAGTGCTCAATAAAAAGTAGTTAGAAGCCAAGGAGTACTTTGAGATTGGGCTTTTTGAAGAGTTCTAAATTTAAATGTGAGGAGTGATTTCATAAACTATTTCTACTCACTCAACCTTCATAAATTAAAGATTTTTTTCTTTTTCTGACAAATCTACATGTCATCATGAAGAAAGAGCACTGTAGCACAGTTCACTACACTTAACGGTAGAGAACTTCATTCTACTCTGTCTTTGGATTAAAATGGTAGACCATGGAAATAAATACATGAGTCTCATGTAAGGGGTAAACAGATATTTGTGTTCATTAGATTGACTGTAAATTAGGGTCTTCATTTGAATTGAGTTTGGTAATACCGTTCTTTCTGTTAAAGGGAATTAGAAGCTTAACTATATGTATCATCAGACTATACTTTATTTTAAAAGATTTAAAAATTTTTTTATTTACATGAGTACACTGCAGCTGTCTTCAGACACACCAGAAGAGGGCATCAGATCTCATTATGGATGGTTGTGAGCCACCATGTGGTTGCTGGGATTTGAACTTGGGACCTTGGGAAGAGCAGTCAATGCTCTTAACCATTGAGCCATCTCTCTAGCCTGTAAGGCCAATTTTAAAAGTTTAATTAATTTCCAATCAACCAGGAAAGCAAATAATCACAAATGTTAAGCAAACTCTTATTAGTGTATAACAAACTATCTTTAACTCAGATGTAATTGATTTACAATTTGATCATTGGAAACTCAGAAGTATTTTCTAGACAGTTTAAGAGAAGTTTGACATTTAATTGGCCTAAAACTATTTTTAGAAACTATTTGTTATCTTTTGTTGTTAGTTATCCAATTACTATTTTCACTGGCTATTTTATTTATTTAATTTCAAATTTTATCCCCCTTCCCAGTTTCCCCTTTGCAAATCTCCTATCCCCACCCCCTCACTTCTGCTTCTATGAGGATACTCCCCTACCCACCTACCCACTCCCACCTCACTGCCCTAGCATTCACCTTTGCTGAGGCATAGAGCTTTCACTGCACCAAGGGCCTCCCCTCCCATTGATGCCTGATAAGGCCATCCTGCTACGTATGCAGCTGGAGCCATGGGTCCCTCCATGTGTACTCTTTGGTTGATGGCCAATTATTATGTCATCATTTTATGGTAAGGTAGGTGCCATTCCCTAAATTTTTCTTGAATGTCAGAAACTGTATTGAGGAAGCAAGAGAGCAATTTGAGACAGGCTACATCAACTAGCCTGGAAATGGAGTGAGGACTTAGAAGGAGTTTGAATGAATATAGATAGTTTAAGTGACATCTTCATATAATCAATTTGGTTTTAGGGGAAGAACACCTCTGGTGATATTTATTGGGGGATGATGAATGGAAGGCATTTAAATAACATATCTAGTTGAGAATCCAGTACACAAAAGCCAGCTAAAATCCCACTGAGAATCATGCATTTAGGAAATGTACTTTAAGCTGTCGTACTTTAAGAGGTTGTATAAGTAGGTATTTCAGTGGATACTTAGAAACTGTATTTCATTTGTAAGGTATAGGAAAAACTTGTGTATAAAGGCAGGTAGAAAGGAGAGTATTAGTCAGCAGATGTTGATAAACCAAGACCTTCATCAAGGGTGATGGTGACAGAACCAAACGAAAAGCTGAATTTGAAAAGGATTATACTAGGAAGTAAAAGCATAGCTGGGCAGATGATCAAAAACCAAGCTCTGCAAAGAGGATTGGGGGCACATTCTTAAAATTTGTACCTAATGGATGTAAAAACACTATCCTTTAATATACAAAATTTCAAAAATCAGGTCAATTATTTTGAAACGGGTTGGGGATGTACAGCTCATAGTCTTATACTACACAACAGGGTCCTGGGTTTTCTCCCTACCACTGGGGTGAAACAAATCCACAAATTAATTTGTTTAGACTGATGAAGCAAAAGAAGTCAAGGCATGCAGGGACATACCCTAGTCGAGATGAAGGCTTCTCGTCTAATGCTAGCTTAGATGGCAGGAGAGAAGGAGTCTGTTAAGGACTGAGCAAAATGTTTCTTCTAATACAGGGAAATGGGAAGAATCTATTATAATGCTGAAACCAAAGTCACATGTGCTTTGAGGAAGAGGAAGAAAACAGTTGAAGTAGTAGAATGCCTACATAAGAGTATGTGAAGCAATATCAAGCTATTGGCACAGCTAGTTAGAGGAGCATGCAAGAGGAAGAATGCAGATACAGGAAAAGGTCTTTCTGTTAGTTGACTTTAGTACAGATCTTTATACTGAAATAGGATTTCAACCTCAGTCTCACAAGCTTGTTTTAATAAATCACACATACCTTCACCTAAGTCATCTGCTTATCTTAGTCTCAGTGGTAAAACTGCTAGTATACAGGAAGAATTAAATGCATTTAAGTATTGCATAAATTAGCTTTATTTTAAAGTCAAGCTAAGTTTTCCCTCATATTTGGGTATGTAACTTTTTTTTTTTTTATTTACAAGAGTTAAACAGGGAATGATAGTGGATGTTTATGATCCCAGGACTTAGAAGGCTAATGAGCTAAGATCAGGAAGTTCAAGCCGGAAGATAAGGAATTCAGGTCTTCCCCTGATACACAATGAATTTTAAGCAAATATAGTCTCAACAAGGCATTGTCTCTACAACAGACAGACAGACAGACAGACCATAACAAAACAAAATGCGAGACAAACAAATCCAGAAGGAAGAAAAAAGGAATCAAAGAAAGAAGAAAGTTAGACATAAAGAGTATATTTCTGTTTCTAATCACTTATATTTGAATTCCTTGTATAAGCCTGTGCTGTTATTTTTCCTTCTGCTGTTCATGAACAATACATTCACTCACTATGAGATAGAAAACATTGGAAATAAATTCAGACCCAAATGAGGAATCTCTTTTGTGAAACTTATTACAAGCATTTATTTTCTCTCAGTAGCAGTTTGAATATCCTCATTGATGATAGGAAAAAACTGAGGACATATCAGATCAATATTCAGGTGTTGTCTTGGGAGACTTAAGCATATTCCCATTGAGGATATTAAAAAGAGGACCCAGAGTTTAGAAATGATACTATATTATTATCAGACAGTATTTACCACATCATAAGGCAATTATTGAGTTTTTTGAGAATTGAAAGGTTCTAAATAAAAATGAAACTATGATTGTGAGGATTGAGTATGGTTATGAAAGGAAAATCAGTTAATAAATCTCTTGTTTATGAACATGATTTGATGCAAAAGAAAGAACAAGTTATGACTGATCTCTCAAATATAATTTATTTTCAAGGTTTCATTTTTTTAAAATAAAATGCTCTAAACATTTATAGCATCTACTGATGTTAATTCATCCCTGAAGCAATATTACTTGTGAAACCACTGACAGTTCCCAGAAGTATCACACTGTGGTTCTGAATGTATAAAAGATGCACCTAATTCACAGTAAGTCATCAAAAGAATTCATTGTGTGAGACTTCTATTTGTTTCTTTTAGGAGTGATTCTTAAGCAGGAGTTAATGGAATAGAATTATTGCATTTTTAACTTTTGATATTTAGAAAGGAAGTGGATACCACTGTCAGGAATTAATCCATTTTTTTCTCCTTTTTTTTTTTTTTTTTTTTTATGACCAATGTTTACTTCATCAGACAAAAAGGAGAAGAGAACCATTCATTCAGTATTTAGGAATGACATTTTAAAAGCAAGCACTGTTAATAGCCAACTAGGGAATAACAAATTAATGTAAAGGTTTTGGTTAGTGATGACTGTTTTTAGTTTATATCAAAAACAGAGAAGAGCAGGAGCAGGGGTCTTCAAGGTTAGGGAGGAATTGTTAGAGAGGAAAGGGCCATTGGATTTTATTGATTTACCATAGTCCTTAAAGGGAGGTAAGTGAGTAGAGACAATGAACATAGTTGAGTTTGGAATTCTTTTCTTCTTCTTCTTCTTCTTCTTCTTCTTCTTCTTCTTCTTCTTCTTCTTCTTCTTCTTCTTCTTCTTCTTCTTCTTCTTCTTCTTCTTCTTCTCCTTCTTCTTTTCTTTGGTTTTATGAGACAGGGTTTCTCTGTATAGCCCTAACTGTCCTGGAACTCACTCTGTAGACCAGACTGACCTCGAACTCAGAAATCCACCTACCTCTGCCTCCAAAGTGCTAGGATTAAAGGCATATGCCACCACTACCCAGCTGTAATTCTTCTTAGTATTACCAATTTATCTTCACAATACCATTTCTTATTTTTAACTAGCTATGGGAGAACGTGAACTCTATGAGGAAAGAATTTGTCTATAAAATATTATTTGCTAACATTATCATTATTAGTGATAGTTCACTTGAAATAAAGGCACATTGCATTGAGAATGATTATATTTATTTTTATTGGTTTTATTTGATTCCTAGTTCTAGGTAAAACCATTATCTACATTATTTCATTGCTGTGATTGCTAACATTATTGTTTGTCTACTGGTTGTTCCTCCTTGACTGATGTTCCAAGGAAGCACTTTATCCCTTTCCTGGAATTGTCAAAGATTTGATACAAGCACTGAGCAAATAAATAGTGACACATACAAGAGAGTTCTGTGGAAAGATGAAGCTTTATTTAGGTTAACAAAGAAATTACAGAATGGAGCACCCCGAAATCTTCATTCTATTAGAGTCTCAGTCTTCTTCTTTTTTCCATGTAACATACTCTGGACTCTATACTTGGCATATATCATTACATACAATCCTTGTTCAGAGCAACTTTAAGGACTAAAGAACATTAGGATCCATGGAAGTTAAGTATCTTGCCCTAAATCATGCATCTAAGAACTAGAATCTCTGGGGCAGAGTAGGTAGAAGTAGATTGATTTTATAACATACCAAATTAGAAATCAGATATGAAGCTCTTTTGTTTCTTAGCCATCTAAGAAAGTATTCCTTGTCTTTTTGTTTTCTATTGTACTTATATACTTATTCTGTTTCTATTGGCTCATTGCCTTATCTTACTTGCTTAAATGCCTGGTATATATTTTTATCCCAAACCAATGTCTTTTTATTGAATATTATCTTAGATATTGTCTCCATGATAACAGAAAATTAATACAGAAAAGGATATAATTTTGAGCTCCAAAGAACTTAAATTCAGAAGTGACCAAGGAAAGAAAAGCAAATAGTACCAAGAGCAAAACATGAAACAGGAACCATATTGAAAGATATACATTTCTTTGGGAATTATTAAAAATTCAAGATTTGAAGAAAAGAGGGAAGAGCAGGTAGAGAGCAGATAATGGTCAAGGAAATGAATCTTTTTATGTATGGACATGTTTACCACAACCCATGGAACACTCCCCTCTGATTAAAGTCTCTAATTTGAAGACATAATTCTGTGTATTAATGACACACCAGTGTGGGCTCATCCTTTCTGATTTCTCATCATTTGTAAATGCTACTGTGATGAGTGATATTGATTATGAGTTCTCTATTCATGGAGCAGGGCACGGAGTGTATGAAAAACTCCTATACCTTCTGCTCGGTTTTGTTGTCAACATGAAGTTGCACTGAAAACTCATAATGGCAAAAATGACAACAGAAATAGAAATGCACATGGAAAACTAAAACTAACGGTCTGACTTGATTTGGATGAAGGCAGAATGTTCACAGTTAGAAGAACAGATAGAATGGAAGATGTCTTATCTCTTGCATGTGTAAAATGGTAACACAGCAGGAAGAATTGTGGTATTGTTTGGGAGAGAAAGTAAGAGAAGTGGAGGCTGTGGTCCCAAGTGCCTTGGCAACCATCAGCTGTTTTGAGTTACTTAAGAGTCATTGATGAGTTTGATCCAGGAAGCTGTATTCAGGGTAGATTGTTTTAGCATGGCTCCAGAGAAACATTTTAGAATAGCTAGAAAATTTATTGATAAATTCTAAGCAAGTGATTGCTTTTTTGGAATAAGGAAGATCAGTGTAGAAGTGAATAGAGGTAAAGATCAGCATAACAGTTTGCACTATTTAATACAATTGAATGACAACTTAATAAAATTCAATAACAGTTACGCAAATTGTAAATATATGCACGTTTAGAGTAAAAAAGAAGCAAATTGTTGAGTTCCCAATAGAAATGTAGAAAGCAAAGACTTAGGTAGAGAAAGCTATGGATAAAAGATTATCAAGAGGCCAGTTTTGAAGAACACGAACATTATTGATGAAAATGACGCATTGTACTACAATGCAAAAAGGGTGACTGGTTTCTAGAACTACCAGAATGAAACCTGGTTAAATAAAAGTTGAGTTAAATTGTAGAGACTTTATAAATTGTTTTCATACCTATAGAATGTAGGCAAAGACACTGTGAAGGGAAATTATAAGAGTTAAGAGCCCTTTATATTAATTCTGAGATAGATGTTAGACGACTTCAATGTTGCTTGATAGAAGGTTATGGAATGACGGCATAATCACTAGTAATAGAAGGCTGGAGCTCTTTTCATTCTCTATTGACTAGAAGGAATGGCATAAGTAAAATAATGCCTGTATTTCACAGTACATTCAAGATTGCTCCTTGCAAAACTGAATTTCTTTTGGTAAGTAAGGAAGAACAATCAAACAGTGATTGGAACAGTAATGTTGTTCCAGTTTCTTGCCTTTCTGCTCCTATGATCTAAGCAGTTCGTTTAGTCTCTTCCATCCATTAAATCCTATACATTTAGTAACTCAATTTTGCAGATAAGAAAGTTGAGGATTACAGTATGTATATGACTTACCATCACCAAATGATGTTGTTGGTAGGCATTTTTGAGTGCAGACAACTGCAATGCTAATTGTAAGAGGAAATGAATGAATAAAACATGTTCCTTCAAGATTTTAAAATTGCAAATGGAAATAATTATTATTTATTATGTATAAATATTGAAATAGGGTTGTGATTTCATATAATTATTTCTATTGTTAAAACATCAAAGTACTTATTAGTAAGTGTTCTGTAAGTCTAAAAAGATACTTTTATGTTTGGATCAATTAGCCCTGTGCTCTCTTGGATATGGTATTGGTTACCTAGAGGGGTTATCTAGTATAGCTACAATGTTTCTGCCTCTCAGAGCCCATAGAAAGGTGCCCTCCAACACCTAAGATTAGTTAAAAAAATGCCCCACATGGATGGCCTCAATCCAATTGAATGGAGGGATTTTCTCAATGTGTACTCTTCTCAGATGACTCTAGCAGCATTGATAAAAACCAATTCTGTACAATTGACTCCTTGTGAACTTGACACACAAACAGACCATGATTTAACTATAACTTTCCCCTTTTTTGTTTGTCTCCAAGATATCATGCTAATATCACAATATAAAAACAACTTTAAAATGCATATTAAGTACTTTCTTACTCTAAGAAGGAGGAATCCAGACATGGTTACAATCAAATCAAAGTACAACCAATAGCCAGTAATGTAAAGAAGATCCTGTAGCCCAGTGTGTGACATTTTGGACTCACAATCTTCTCTGTTCCAATAGGGCTTTAGGAACTCCAGCTCTGCAACCCACAATATATACAGCTTATCTTGTAGGTTCAAACGACTTCTCTTCCACAGCAGTCCTGAAGTCTTAAAAATCTTGGGGTCTGCACTGCAACTGAGGCTGGACCTTCACCAGTAGCATCTCCTGGGCATTTTTCAGGGATTCTAACTTTGTCCAATGGTGGGAAGCCTAGATTCTCCCCACTGTCCTTTCAATTCTTCAGTATTCATGCTATCAAACCCACTACCACATGGAGGACTCTTCTATATTACTGAGTTCAGCTGACATCTTGAGGTGCAGCCATGGCTGCCCTGGGCCATTGCTGATTGCTGACTAAGGAAACACTCCCAGAAGATTTCACTTCGAAGATGCTGGTGTCTTGTCAGTCACAGCAGAGCTTTTAGTCCCAGACAACCAGTACCTACTGTCAAAGTAATAGGTACTTGTTTATTGTTAATTATACCTGATTTTTCAGCCCAAGCTCACTAGAAATAACAAAGTCTGAATTCAAAGTATCACATAAATAGCCCTGATAGACTTTGAGGGATTCTCAAACCTCCCTACCAATCTTCAGAGACCAGTCTTTCATTTTTGGCCTTTATCTCTGCAGTACCTATCTTCCATGTTTCCACCAAACAGCACATTAAACTCTAAGCAGCCAATGGTTTTCAAGTCTAAACACTTTCACAGTCCTCTCAAAACATGGTCCTGTCTGTCACAAAATTTGCTCATTCTCTGATAACGATCTCTGTTCTAATTTCTACCATTGTGATACAATACTGGCCAAAAATAACTTATGGGAGGCAATGGTTTATTTCATCTCGCAGCTTACAGTTCATCATGAAGGAAAATCAGAACCAGAACTCATATCAGGAAGTGAAGTAGAACTATGCAGGAAAGCAGGTTTCTGGCTTGCTTCTCATGCCTTGCTCAGTTCGGTTTCTTATGAATCCCAGGGTCAGCTATCCAGGGACTGTGTTACCCAAAGTCAGCTTTGCCCTCCCCTATCCATTTTTTAATCAAGAAAATGCCCCATATACTTGCCTACAGGCCAGTGTGACAGGGACAGTTTCTCAGTTGAGGATTCCTCCTCCCAAATGACAAGGTAACTAATCAGCACACATGCAAAACAAATTAACTTGGTTAACTGAAATGTCTGCCAACTGTAAAAGTTAATGTTATTAATGCAATAAACTTGACATAAGAAAATGCCTACCACTAGAAAACAGTATCTTGTTTTTAGAGATTGTTTTTTATTATTAGTTGTGTTAGCTGACTAGTTATTTTTCCTTCAATAAGTACATATATTCATGACATCTATAAATAGTCTATTATTTAATGAGTTAATTGTAGTACCAATGGACTAAGAGAAACTTCATGGAAATAATATTAATTTACCATTAATATAAGCTTTATACACTTGAAATAAAGCTCCTATTTATCTTCTAAGGTTGATTATTATTTATGTTCCCTGTTGCTAGATAAAAATGTAACAACAAGAACAATGTAAGGAGAATGGTTTTATTTTGGTTCACAGTTTGAGAGCATTGCATTATCTATCATGGTGAGAAAGCCATGATGGCTCGGAGGATGCTGGTCACTTTGTGTCTGTACCCAGGAAGCATATAGGACAATGAATTTTCATTCTCTTTCCTGCTTTTAGTCCAGGGAATGGTCGTAATGGGAGTGTTTTTCCACCTCAATTAACCTATTATAAATAATCCCTCAAAGCATGCCTAGAGTCTAAAATGATCTATATAATCTCTCAGTCATCTCTCATGGTTGTTCTAACACTTTAAATCCTATTTACCCATTGACACTAAACTTCTCAATTGGGGTAGACATTTTTCAAAATAGCAGTAGTAATTGCATCCATGATCAAAAATGTCTGAAATTGAAAACTTATTTTGAAAGATAGTATGATATGTTTTGCAAAGATGTTCAATGAAATGGCATAAGATCTAAATTTTCCTTATCTGAGGAAGAGAAAGGATAATGTGGGAGGGGCTTTTGAGGGTGGGACTGGTAGTTGAGGAGGGTGGGGGACTGTGATCAGGATGTAAAATGAATAAATAAAGAAATAAAAGAAAAAATTGGTTCATGCTTCAAACCTGGAACAGACTGATTATTTTCAATATCAGCCCCAAGTTACTCTTCTTTATTTGGATCAAAGCCAAACAAACATTTGATTTATGCAATCAAGTTTAGAAGATCTATACTTGACCAAATTATTACCAATGAAATTCTTGCAATACTCTATATGTTATTCCTAATCTTTTCTATGATTGCTAAACTAACATACAAAGTGTTTCAAAGTGTAGCATAGTTGCAACAAAGTGTTAAATAGTTGTAACAAAGACAAGGTTTAAAGGTAGAACTTATATTCTTGTATTGATTTACCTTTGATTTTTTTAATTAGCATCGATTTTATAGGCTAATTATTTTTATTTTCCTATTCAATTTTTAAAAATTTTTGTTTGCATAATGAATTGTACCAATTAATTTTAGAACATTTATCATAAAGCCTTACCTTAGTAATATACTAGTTTTTCAGCCAAATAAACATTCAGTCATCGAAAAAATAATGTTTGGAAAAAACATTTGTTTGTTGTTCTCTTAAACATTTTTCTACATATCTTTAATAGGTGTTTTCTAAACAGAAAATGGCATATTACTTTCTATATCCTCAACTGCAACTTTTTCTTATTTCTTGTAGGTTTTATTGGGATTTAATAATGCTTATAATGATGGTTGGAAATTTGGTCATCATACCAGTTGGAATCACATTCTTCACAGAACAAACAACAACACCGTGGATTATTTTCAATGTGGCGTCAGATACCGTTTTCCTGTTGGACCTAATCATGAATTTTAGGACTGGGACTGTCAATGAAGACAGCTCAGAAATCATCCTCGATCCTAAAGTAATCAAGATGAATTATTTAAAGAGCTGGTTTGTGGTGGACTTCATCTCATCGATCCCAGTGGATTATATCTTTCTCATTGTAGAGAAAGGGATGGATTCGGAAGTTTACAAGACAGCCAGAGCACTTCGCATCGTGAGATTTACAAAAATTCTCAGTCTCTTGCGGTTATTACGCCTTTCAAGGTTAATCAGATACATTCACCAGTGGGAAGAGGTAAGTTGTATGTGTTTCTTTCTTGAAGTCACTCTATCATGGGATTTTCACGATGACTATTTGAGTATGTATGTGCTATATTTAATGAACTGCATGATATTTAAGAATGAATAATTTGCAGAGTTCTCCATTCTGATATTTAAGTCATATTTCTATCTCTGAATCACTTGAGACAACTGAAAATCACTATAAAACATTCTAACTATTGAATATATTTTCTGCAAATACACTTTAACTGACGTATTGTTATCCTAGTCACTGTGACTTTCCTTATGCCTTAGAAGATTCTGTTTAAGAAAAATATGTCATATTTATCTTTGACAAAGATCTATAGGGTATGATTGGTAATCTAGTATATCATCATGTATAAAAGATGCTAAAATATGTTTCTAACAATATTGGAATTTCAGTGAATTTATGTTTGAGGAAAATACATTGTCCTCTTGGTTATCTCTAAATTCTATAAATTTAGATTTGAATTCAACACACTAAATTTGTTCATTGTTTTGTTTACCTACAGTGATTATATTTTCTCCTAATTAGTTCATTTCATAATAGTGGAAACCCAGAATATGTAGGAAGGAAATAACTACACAGAAAACACAAAGGAATCATTCCAGTGATTCTAGCCAGTCAGACCTCTTTGCTGCTGAATAGGGCATCTGCTGTTCTTAGACAGTGGGTGGAATGGTGAAAGAGCCCTGCCAACTCAAGTTTCCAAAGGCTGGAGTTAAATATACCACCATCAAGCAAATGAGTACCTCTTTCCACAGCTAGTATATTAACCTTTTTCTTTTCTTTCTTTTTTTTTTTTGACTTTTTTTTCTTCATAAGCACAGCCCTTTGTATTAATTATAAACTGGATTTGATTGTCTGCATAAGAATGAAAGTCAAAACACCTCCAGAGTACCCAATGGAACACTAATGAAAGCACTCCACTGACTCTAGATTATTGGTTTACTCCTACAGAAATGCTGGTTGATATTTTTAAAGAAGTCATAAAATGGAAGTTTTGTTTGCTTTCTGGGTAGCTGTAGCAATGTTTTTGTGGAGGCTTGTCCATGACATTTTGATTCACAGGATTTTAGGAAATGACACACAATAATAAAACCTCGAATACTACACTGATGAAAGCCACAATATGGATCACTCTTAAAATACAGAATTGGAACATGCTAAAAATGAAATGAAGCCTATAGGAGAAACTGGACGGACTTGTAACATTTCTATGTAGAGTGCACACAGAAATGAAAATTAATATTCACTTCCCAAAGTTCTTTCATGAATCTCAAAATGCCAGTACAAGATGATTCTTGAAAACAACCCCAATATTTATTAAGAACCATGCCTTAATTTGACAAGCAGTTTTTGATCCTTCGTACAAATGAGCTCCCTGAATCTTCTCTACAAGCCAAAGAGATAGTCTATTGTTGTTATCAGATGATGACCGTTAAACACACTACACTTTCTTGCTGGCAAGAGATGGAGCTGGGGGGATTCCTGTCTTCACAATCAAACTCTAGAGCCATGTTTTTAACCTGTAAAACTGTGGTTTGTGATTTTGTACCCATTAAGCTCATCATGTTATAGCATGTCTAAGGAACTAAATGGTGTTTTTCTTACCTGAGCATGTGCTCATCACAATATCATAGAACCAAACAGTAACTCTTAAAGCAAGGCCACAATAATATTTTGATGAATAGTAAGTGAGAGAAAAGTCACAGATAGAGCTTCCCAGTCAATTAAAAATACAAGAGACAGTGTGACTATTTTTAATGGCTTTCAGCTTTAACCCAGTTATCCCAGAGAATGGCAGCAGGATGAACAGATGGCGTCCGATCAGATAAAGTGACAGAGCATGTGGTCAGAAAGGACACTCTTTAACACTGATATTTTCTGTCCCTGGCATGGTCACCAGCACCTAGATCTGTTCAGCATGACAGAATTTTAAAGGTGCCCGTGATATCATGCAGAAACATCAGCTGTCTGACATCATTATTGTGAAATGCAATTTAATATGCACTTAGAGAGATTTGCTAACCACACACATTCAGAGCAGCATTGTGAGTTTGCAAGAACTTTCTTATAAATAAATGACCTTGGTAATAAATGAATCAGAAGCTCATTTAGCTGAAGAATGTTTTCTTGGTTATATGATCCACCCATATAATAATATACATCATGAATATTTAATGACTGCTAGCAATACTCTTACAGAAGACTAAGAAATGGAATCACACTTGTGAATTTAATGTAAATTCATTTATTCCACTTACACACTTTAAAAGATAATCTATCTCTCTGTCTGTCTGTCTGTCTCTCTCTGTGTCTCTGTTTCTCTGTCTGTCTGTCTCTCTGTGTCTCTGTCTGTCTGTCTGTCTGTCTGTCTGTCTCTCTCTCTCTCTCTCTCTCTCTCTCACACACACACACACACACACGCACACACCACAAAACCAAAAACCAGCCAAATAAAAAAAAAAACCCTTGAATGCTTCCCAAATTGGCACATCTCCATCTGACTTTTACAAATGTCATGAGGATGCACTTACAAGTAGAAATACAAGTTAATCATCAGAAGTAGCTGTATGAGCTGTTGGATTAAGACTGCAGAGGAAGATAAGAGTTCACCCACATGTTTTAGAGCTCTGAGTGTTTTAGTACCAGGATGGCTAATGCTAAATTCAGCATGCTTGGGGAAGTCGCGTGTGAAGTCTGGAAGCTGCCACTGTTCTAAATGAATCATTTGCAAGGAAAGCAGCTGCCGGCTATAGGGATCTGTGTTCAGCTTTAGAGATGCATTTTTTTTTTCCACCCACAGCCTGGATTAGTTCAACTAAAATACAAGATGTTCTGAAGCTAGATAAATTAGAGAAATCTTATGAATGAGATGCAGGAAGTCTAAAATTTACTCCCTATGGTCCATCAGTGCTACAGGTGTGTAAAAGGAAACGTTTGATGGGGCTGATCAATTTATGAAATACCTTGGGATTCATGTATAAAGGGTGAAGTCATTCTTTTAAGTCAATTTGTAAGATCGATGATTTATCCTGTAAACACTGAGCTCTTTGAAACTAGGCTAAAGTTTTATATATATTCTCTGGTGATATGAAAATCTGAAGAAGTATAGATAAATTAGCCTAGAACATTTCCCCTTAGTTTAATCTTTCCATTGGTATAAAATTTCCATAATTAGCCTAAATAGTTTCTTTTTACTTTTGTGCTTTTGTTTTGAAAACTCATTCTCTTAATTCAGTGACATCACTTTTCTTATTTAAAGTTTGCCAAACCTCCAGGCCTGATTGATGTTTTATAATCTAATACAGGGGAAACAATTCTATATGACCCTCCAAAAAGACACATATGGTGAGGAAATCCTTGAAAATTAAATGGACCATTATTAACAATTTGTGACAAACACAAACCTCTAAAGAGATAAAGACCAGATTAAAAGCTTAGCAAACTGAGGATTATTCACTGTATAAAAGTAAAGGGTTCTCAAAACCTCAAGTGACCTGTTTGTTGACCTCAGTCTTTTTGTCAAAGGGAGATGACCCTTGAACTTTTTACAGTCTTATACAGTATTAATTGAAAGCATAAAAACATCACCTTGATAATGGTTACTATGTAGTGTGTCTACAGTCATAGAGCTACTTGAGATATTAAAACAGGCAGAAACCACGAGTCACAGGACAGCCTTAGCAATGTAGTAAAATCCCAACATAGAAATAACTGAATGACAAATAACATTTGGTGAAGACTATTTTCTCTTGTAGGGAGTTATTCAATTGTAGGTTTCAGTGTCCCAACTAAGCTAGGCATTCCTTCATGAGTGATGTGAAAGATGTAGTTCAATGTATGATTATTTAGTAACCACAGCTCTCTGGTATACATCACATTTTATTTATTCCTCATTTCCTATCTTCCCTGCTTCTCTAGTGTGGATTTGGGACATCTTACAATGAAATAAA